>CAJQUW010009839.1:0-153135 GCA_907163375.1 Prostheceraeus crozeri
TCTCCGATTGACTTGAAACTCACCATACAGATAGAGAATTTCACGCTGATTCCAAATCTGAAATCCGTTTTCCCATCCGATGCTTCGTTTTGAAGCTAGAGCCCAAAACGTCCCAAATTCTAACTCTGTCGTTTTTCGCCAATGTCCCAAAATCTTAAATGGCGTCTCACATCTAAACGAAGACAGATAGGAACAAGCCGATTCTTTCAGTGAATTTGTCTCACTCTTAGCTTTCAAACGAGCTATGGCACGACAAAATCCGCCCACTGGAAGCCAAAATCGAAGCGAGCTGTCCAGAGGGGGGGGGTCAGCAAAATTTTTTCTCTCCGATTGACTTGAAACTCACCATACAGATAGAGAATTTCACGCTGAATCCGAATCTGGCCTCCGTTTTCCCATCCGACCACTCCTTCCACTCGAAACAGCCCATTTTACAACCCAACATTCAGCAGATTGCACGAAAAACATCACACACTATAGCCTCAAGACTAATCCTGGCGGTCGCACAAGTCCACCACGACACTCTATCGTTCCAGAGGGGGGGACGTCAGCGAACATTTTGTGAACGTAGACCAACCTGGCCGGCACACCATGACAGACCTCTGTCGTTCCAGAGGGGGGGGGACGTCAGCGAAAATTTTTTCTCTCCGATTGACTTGAAACTCACCATACAGATGCAGAATTTCACGCTGATTCCAAATCTGAAATCCGTTTTCCAATCCGATGCTTCGTTTTGAAGCTACAGCCCAAATCGTCCCAAATTCTAACTCTGTCGTTTTTCGAAAAATGTTGAAAATTTTTTCTCACCGATTGCCTTGAAACTCACCATACCGATGCAGAATTTCACGCTGAATACGAATCCGACCACCGTTTTCTCATCCGACCACTCCTTCCACTCGAAACAACCCATTTTACAACCCAACATTCAGCAGATTGCACGAAAAACATCACACACTATAGCCTCAAGACTAATCCTGGCGGTCGCCCAAGTCCACCACGACACTCTATCGTTCCAGGGGGGGGGACGTCAGCGAACATTTTGTGAACCCACCTGGCCGGCACACCACGACAGACCTCTGTCGTTCCAGAGGGGGGGGACGTCAGCGATGGCGGCCATCTTGCGCTATCTGGTGTTTGTCACTTCCTTACTACTTCTGTTGTTCAATGAAGGAGAAATTGGCTTTTGGGACGTGTCATATATCAATGTTCAACTAGCCACAACTTCTTATTTTTGTAAAATTTTCCATACTATGTATAAATTATTATTTTTTATTATTATATTTTTTCAATTACCTCGAAAGCTCAATGGATTATATGCCACTATGACATTGTACAAAATATAATAAAATTAATTTCTCAATACGTTTCTTTTCAGGTATTATCTGAACAATCGTCAGAATCCAAGAAACGTAAGCGGAAATCAAACAAATTTGATGACTCTGATGATTCCGATGATGATGTTTCCAAAAGAAAATATCCTATAAAAAAGAAAAAGCGTGGAAAATGAATTTTTGATATCTTGTACTTCATAAATATATCAAATTTCGAGATGCGCTCTATTCATGGTTTTAATTTTGAATGAAATGGGATTCTGCGAATTTGAAAGATATCTTAGTCGAATTTAATTTCGGTATACTATTTGCAATTGCGTGCATCATTCTCCTCTGTAGGTTATGCAAAAATTCTCTAATTGTAATTAGAGAATTTTCGCAAAACCTAGGCCTACTGAGAAAAAAATTAGTGGAATTTGATGCTGAATGCGAGAGCAATTTATTCCTTTTTGTTGCTATCCATTGAATGCGTCAAGGCTAATCGCTTGCAGCCATTGAATAACATAGTCAGCGCGCTAAACCAGTGGCAGCATGTCTTGTAATGATCTCGGGGTCGATCATCTATTGTTTGCTCCAACACTGCAGTGATGAAGACAACATTTTGCTATAGGCCTATAATCAACTTAATAAAGGCACAGGCCTACGCAAAAAAATGTGCAGAGCCTGACATGATTTTGGAAATGCTTTGGTTTTAAATGCTGAATTGATCGCACAACGGCATTGCTTGAGGTGGACGATTCATTCCACTGTTTGCTTCAGCAACATTTATGATTTTTGCATTTGCAAGTCTGAAACAAGTTTCATTCTTGCACGCCTTCAAAACGCACATCTCGGCCATTTCATTGATCTACAGGTCGCTTGCGTTGTCTTCAATAGGCTAGGCCGGAGCTTCATCAAGTTTAAAATAATTTATACTTTTCACACCTGAATGGGATGCGAAATTTCCCAGCAGTAAAAACTCCACCACAGTCATTCGGCATGCAAGCAGCTGCTCATTCACAATCTATAGCAATCATAGCAAATGATTTGCTATCGATCGATTGCCGAATGACAGCTATATAAAGTACATGTGTATGTACTATGTAGTGAAAAGTTTAAATTATTTTAAACTTGATGAAGCTCCGGCCTAGCCTCTACTGAAGACAACGCAAACGACCTGTAGGTCAATGAAATGGTCGAGATGTGCGTTTTGTATGTATACAATGAAGTGATATCGCTACCACCGTGTTTGTAATCATGGGATCGATCATTACCAGACCTGCCAACTGTCCCGGATTTTGAATTTATCAACCTAAGATGAATTCTAGATCGTTTAAGAACGCATATTTCGAAAATTTGCGCTGCCTAAGATAAGGAAACATGCATGATGAAGTTTGTGGATTTCCTAGTTGCATTGTCTTTTGGCACTTATCCATATCATGACCTGGCTTGTGTCATGCTGGGAATTCTTTCCATTTTCCATAGTAATGCTGATTCAGAACGAATTTTCAGTATGGTCAGAAAAGTTGGGACTGAATCCCGAGCTTCTATGTCCGTACCTACCCTCGAAGCGCTTCTGATAAATAAGATGGGATTCGATGTAGCCTACATTTAACTGACTCTGTTCTGACGAAGTGCAAAAAGGCAACAATGGACTTTTTGAGGAAGTGATCACCGGAGACTTTTAGACTCTCTTAGCCTCTTCGACTTTTGTCCTCAGATTAAATATAATATTTTGTTAAATATGTATATGCTTTGATTTGTCCAGATAGATGTATCTCAATAGTTTTGTTATCTTTTATTAAAGTAATTTACCACTTATGTTCACCACTTCCATTCTGATTAGAATAAACAAATCGCATTTTGTTTAATTGTTTGCGTTGTTGCGTGTACAGTAATAAAATCTTTTCAGCTTATTTTGTTGCTTTCGTTGTGAAATTTGCAGGACATGATCAAGCCAAGTACTTTGAGGAATTTCTCACAGAATTCGAGACATAGCGACACTGGCAGATATGTCATTAAAGTCTCATGTCAGAAAGGCTTTACATTTGAACAGGTTTTGAATTCATTGCACGTCATCCTAGATAAAAGCGTCCGTAGCCTTGATCTTAGAGTTTGGTTTCTCGAACCTATGGGTAGGAATCTGAAATTTAACCAACGACAGAGATTTAACTGTTGGATTTCAAGAGTTGCTCTATATCGAAATGTTTATTTATTCGATCATTTGCCATCATAATCGACAAAATTCGCCAAGTCTTGTAGACCTTTAGTTTAACATTTTTTATGGTCCACAGTTGCCTTGCTGTTATGAAATATACGTATTTATCATTTATAGGTGATATTTTTCTACATTTGATTACAAATCATAAATGGAGTTGAAAAGCTGATGAAATCGGATTGCTACTCAACCATTTTGTTAATACCATACCATTTTCGTAAATACCCGCATATAGGACGCACTTTTTTCTTCAGAAGTTGACCTGAAAGCCCAGGTGCGTCTTATCCATGGACACATTTATTATAAAAATAATGCATTTATCAAAAATTTCCTATAAACATTTCATACTTGCAATATTTGTCAATATTTATCAATATTTTTGACTGACAGGATGAGTGAGTCATGAATCAGCACACATGCGATCGTAGCAATTGAATGGAGATGACGTAGCTTAATGACACCGTTTCTATAAAAAACAATGGAAATTAAGGACTAAAATTAGGATGCGTCCTATACGCAGGCGCACAGTCTTTCCATCGCTTTGGGGTCAAATATCCACTGCGTCCTATAGGGGAGAGTTGGGAGACTTGGCCACCTAGAAAGGTTCTTTTACATTTTTATAGATTTATCCTAAAATATTGATCGAATCGATCTGAAAATTTGTATACAAGTGCTCCGGGGAGTCAAGAAAAAAGGTCATTGACCTGGATTAATTTAATCAAAGCATAAGTAATCTGTATACGATTACAGCAACAGTATAAAAATGGGGAGAATTGGCCACACCCTGGGAGACTTGGCCAAATTGATAGGGAGACTTGGCCATGGTGGGGAGACATGGCCATTGAAGAAAAATATAATATTGAAGATGAATAAGGCCCCATAACCCTAATTAAGGGGGAAGACAATCTAATTGCATGCTTCAGCGCCACGATAGGTGTCATCAGGCACCATGGTGGACTATTGAATAGCCTACTTGATAGGCCTAACGTGGAGGTAATTGTTAGAATTTTGAAATTCCTATGCTTAAATGTAATTGACGCATTTTAATCAAACAATAACCCACTTCAAGCTCGAATATACTCTATTTTCTCTATAAAACAAAACATAATATTGACTATTCAAAACTTCGGTAAGGAAAAAAATTGATGACTTAATTTATTCCACATTGCCGAACTTACAAAATTCTAAAATCGGGACAGGCCAAAATCTTCAGATAAAAAAGGCGTAAGATGTGAACGTAGACTATAAAATGGCAAGTTGCATGTTAAACAAATTACGAAGATTAATCGTTTATTAATCAATTACTTAGGCCTGGCATATGGGAACCGTATAAAAATCAAAACTCATTCGATTAATTGATATTGATACCACACAGTTCTTCCTTAAATGAAAACACATTCTGTGTTCTCTTCGTCGTGAAATAATAATCTGTGCATGAAGACCTAGACCTAATGAAATTTCTATCGACATAATGATGAATGCAGCCTAAGCATATTTTTGATTTGTTCTTGGATATCCTATGAATGCAGGTGAGGTGATACGAAATCTGATTGAGGTGCCGCTGAGAGATTCGCAGAAGACAAAGATGGGGACTGAGGTGCTGCTGCAGAATCGTTGAGAGTCGCAGAGGGCATGTGTGAGGCCTGAGGTGCTGCCGCAGAATCTCGTAGAGGTTGGTCGGTAACCATTGCGGGAGCAAAATCGTCCTCTCCAAAAACTTGTCTGTTAAAAGGCCATATGCCAGCTGCTTTAAGTCCAGGCTGGATCTTAGCTGTTGCTCCCTTCAACCAAGCCAGGCGAATAAGTTCAGCGACATGGTAGATTGAGAAATTAATGCCTGTATTGCGCATCATACATGACGTCACAGCTTCATAATAAAAAGATTTCATGGACCCAAACACACTTATATCGAGTGGCTGAGTCTAATGACTTGTGTGGGGCACCAGTGTGAGGATATGGATGTTGTTCTTTCTCGCAAATTCAAATGATGGCAGAGACAGGTGGCATTCGTGATTGTCCATTATGAGGAGTACAGGATAATCTGACGAAGGCCTACAATGATCTTTGAAATGTTTCAATGCGTCAACAAATTTCTCAGAATTCATCCAGCCATGTTTGTTGCTACTCCAACACTCCTTTCGGGAGCGTTTCGCAACATCAAGTTGTTATATTTCTTTCGCGGAAATACGAAGAATGGTGCTATGGCCTCACCAATGGCAGAGACAATGCAGCATACTGTTGCTAACTCGCCTCTCTCTCTCTGCTTGATATTTGTCCAATTTGTTTACTTCCCCGGTATGCTACAACTTTAGGCATCTTTTAAACCGTGGTGAAACCACTCTCATCCAGATTGTATATCTGTCTTCCCCTGAATTGAAATGACTGCAACACATGCTCAAGTTTGTCAAAGTATTCTTTAAGACTAGCTTCATTGAAAAATGCGGCTCTAGGAAGTGATGTTGCTTCCGGTCTTCGAATCGACAAGTCAGAGTGACGCAGCATAAATCCATGCAGCCAATCCAGACCAGCTTTCTTATCAGCGTCCCAATTCTTAGGATGCCTGCGGCTATTAAAAACTGCCGTTTGGTATGCTAATTCTCTGGTTTGATTGGTTGTTAAACCATAGAACATAGCTGAACAGGATTTTAAATATTCGCATATTTCAATATCCTGTTCATCAGTGAAAATTTGCGATCTCTTAAAGTTTGTAGCAATGCTTGCCTCCGGAGTATTTCTGAGTATATCGACCTTTCTTCTGCGTGGGATACATGTTGATTGGGCGACCTCAAATGCTTTTTCGCCATTTAACACCCTTTCAACTGCTTTTCTTACATATTCTTCTGTGAAGGGTGTTCTACTCGCATCCTTTCGAGAGTACCTTCGCGGCATATTGTACCTTAAATGATGACATTTCGTAAGGTCTCAACGTCGCTACAATGTCTCATGATTTAATTTTGATATCAATAAATGACGTGACGGCCATTTAATATTCAAAAACCGTAGCTATGTCTGATCTATTATCAAAAAACTGGATAAGATAACATGCGATCAGCATGCGATGACGAATCATATTCCATCAAGAAAAAACATTTACTTAAGTCTATAGTAATAGAATTAGGTTAAATAATCATGCAAATAAGAGGAAAATCAATGTGAGATCTCACAAAATGCAAGCAATTTGCACAGTGCCTAAAACTTTGATAGGTCTTACGCCATGATCTATTCAAATGCTCTAGCCCGTGTTATTTCAAAACATGGGGAGACTTGGCCAGTGGCGGACCCAAGGGGGGGGATGCCGGGATGCATCCCCCCCCACCAGCTCAAACTTGATTGTGGATTGTAAATGCAGGCAATACATTTTGGCAATTTGTTCTTTAAAAGTACAAATAATGATCGTAGTCTGAAACATATTTGGCCCAGTTTCTCTTGTTATTATATAATAAACATCTGGATTTCTTATCAGCATGGAGACATGAATTAAGGAAAGGCGAGAACCTCTAACCAAGGAGTGAAGAGGTCTCTGCAGAAGTTTGCTTACATTCAACTGTAGCATCTCTGTCGCACGAGGCGCAGGTGACCTGCTGTTTAATGCCGATTTTCGAAGTTCCACTTGAATTATGTAATTTGCAGATGCATGGAATTCTAGAATTCCATGGCAGATGTTATTCCTATCAACTCCGGCAAGATTTCGTTTAGGTTGAATAAGTGATTCTGGACCTGACGACCGACCGAATTGCGCGAGCGGCGAGTGGCGAGTAAGCTATCCACTTGTTCCTGAATTTCCAATGAGAACGCATGATTTGCACATTCTCGCATTATTCGTTCTTGATAGCTTTATAAACGATGTCAACTGAGAGGAGAGCCAAGTTGAATTGCTGCTGCTACTTTTCGTGCAAACTTTCATCCCTATCTATCCTTCATCATTGGTTATTTTGATTTAAAGAAGTAAGCATTCAAATTTTGAAGATGAAAATGATGAAATGATGCATTCACATTCAAGGTCGGTGGTACAATACGGTATGGGGTAACCCCCTCAGCGGCACCAGAAGCCCTGTCGCTGCGTCGTTTCTGACAGCAGATTCGACTAACTCCAGCGTGAGGGACCTCGGCCCCGGGTAACTGCCTGGGTGTTCCTCTTTGGTGGCAAAGCGGAAGAGCTCCGCTATCGAAGCTTCGCCGGAGGAAGAATAACTCAAGGGCTAAGTGTACCACCGACTTGGCCATGAGAAGTAGGATGACCCCAGTGACGGCTGGCCACCACTTACTGTATGTTTTAATAGCAAATTTAGAACTCCTCCCCTACTTCGTCCGGATGACCTGTCTGGGTGTAGTGTCGAAAGCAACAACTTTGACAGTCTGAGAAGCTAGCAGGTACCCTGATCGGATGCCATCTGTGAAGGACCGACCTGAGAGTGGAGACGGAAGTTTAAAGTTGCGATCGATTCGCCAGCAGCTCCGGTCATGAGTCAGTAGCGCGTCTCATCTCGGAAGTAGTTAAGTTAGGGGTAAAATTTGAACTTGTATTTTCAGTTACTTTTTAGAAGTCGCTGAGGTTACACGTACATTAGCAGCAAGTCTCACAGCCAATTTTTTTAACTATTTTGTTCAGCGTTGATTTTCCACAAGAATACACAAAAAATGACGAGTAATTTGCTCTTCACACCAGATTTATAAAATTCCAAAGAAAAATCAGTAAAAATTAAATTTTGGACAAAAGTTAGCTATGAGACCTATGAGACTGTTTCTTGTAATAAGGCATAAGAACGAAGGCAAATTCTTTAGAACAAAGCAGATTGCAAAAACAGACGACAACCTGGCAAATACATAGTATTTGTATTACCAGCTAATACATGTGTAAGCTTATAATACAATATGCCATTTATTTGAAACTAGTAGCTACTGTAGGCCTATGTTATCCATTATCCATGGACATGCATATACAATTGTACATTACATGTACAACATTGTACATGTACATGTAGGCTCAAGACTACATGTGTTTTGTTTGGGAACTAGTCTTTATTCTTTCATAAGCTAACTAGGCCTAAGTTTCATTTCATTTCATTTACAGCAAGTATGTCTGGCGAGGTGCCAAAGAAGAAAATGCGATTAATTTCCGACTTCTTCTCAAAGGGAGTAGGCCTATCATCCAAACCCAATACATCCACTGTGGACAACAGCATCAGCATCTGTAACTTATGACTGTTGAATTGTAAAGCATAATGCCGTGCCTGAATTTGAATCTACGGATTTATTCAACTAGAGCATTGAGGCACCTGTTTGACTGCTTGAGTACAACACCAATCATCCCCCCCTACCAGAAATTTCTGCGTCCGCCACTGGACTTGGCCACTCTTGGTATTACCTGGGGAGAATTGGTCAATTTATGGCCATGTCTCCCCATGTTACGTCATTTACTTAACAATCGCATGAAATCTTTTTTAAGAGAATTCTTGCCAATAGATTATGAAAATAGGTTCAGACAGTAATATGAGCATTTACTTGCAACTTTTGTGGTGTGATTGCTTCTCGCCGACAAAGCTCCGTGAGAATGAGGGAAAGTTTCTAAAAATGACGCTGAAATCACAATGTCAGTGTGTACGAAGCACCATTGATTGACATCATCATCCAATCAGCGCTTCTGTAGTCGACGCATTCTCTTGGCAACACTGAGTGTATACTTCGTAAAGTGAATAGTTTCTGAGATCTCAGACATGGCCAAGTCTCCCAACCCTCCCCTACATGGTATCGTCCTATACGCGGGTAGTTGCGGTAATAAAATTTGTCCCGGATTTTCATGTTTCAAGGTTGGCAGGTCTGCATTACTATATTTGAAGTACATTTACATATTTGAAGAATGTGGTTGTACACTGTATAAGCAAATTTATAGGCGCTTAGTCAATGTCATTATGACTTGCAACATGTCCGTTATATCAAGGGTAAATTTGGTGCGTCAAACAAGTGAGAGGGAATTTCGAATGTGTGCGTCGTAAGACATCGTTATATCCCCTGCACGTTTTAGCGAGAGACCTACATCGCTTTTCTTGACAGCAACGTTGCTGTCTATGCAGAATGAGTGAATAATTTTCCTTTATGGGCCTATCACGTATAAGACCACTAAAACGTAGGGTAGGCCTACCGGTTGACGAATAATCGTTGTTAGGCTACTTCCGTAATCCGTACCGATATTTTTTAAAAAAAATCCTACTCATTCCTGCGGCCACCTATGGCACGAAGAAGCCTACAGACACTCGCAACTCTCACCAGGTAATGGCTATGTCTCTGAGGGCTACGAGACACGACTTCCATCAGGCTTCTACACCAGCTCAGGACATATCCCATCTTTAACAAAAATTTCACCATAGCCACACGCGATTTATCGGTAAATTTCTAATTTAGTTTCACCAGCACTTCTCATTTTATCTGATTACAGGGTTGTTTTCCATTGATCGACCGCTAATTGACTGCCTTTTATCTCAATAGGCCTAATAATTTCTAAGCAAGCCAAGAAACTGCTGTTTTGAAACAGAATATACACGCTACTAACAATGTAACAGATTTTTGCGCTAAACAGCGCCAAGGAATAGTAAAAGGGACTGCCGGTTACGGTACATGTCTAGATACACTTTGCTTTTCAGTTGTGCTCTGCATAAAAAATATAACAAAAATGCAGTCTAGGCAATATGCGCCTTCGCCTTTTTTACCTTAGGCTCAGAATGCATACGTCAAACCATCCGAAATCATTCAAAACTAATGAAACTCCAATGAAGTCCGACACTAGCTTTCCATCATCATGAAGGAGAATAAAAACATCAGTATTCATACAAACGAAATGAATGACTCATCGCAACAGATATAAGATGCTATACATGAAACACGGCAACAAATAATGTGCCAATGGACGGCGAATCAAGACATAAATTCCGCATTTTAGATTTTACATTACTTATGACCATCGTTTACAATCGACAATAGGGTCGGTCAAGAATAGTAACTACAGTTTATACAGTCTCCTGGCATTGACATGCGTCATTCTGATGATAAGGTCAATTGGCAAATCTCGTAGTTCTGCTATTCGCTCAGCAACGAACACACTAAACCAAGGAAGCGAATGTGGCAGCGATCGTCGAGAAAACTGAAAACGAAAAGGACAAGTAATTAATTTCTTGGTCTCGATTGTTGAGTTGAGGCATTTCATTTCACAGTGCATTTGATACAAAACAGCGAGACTAATCAATAATTATGTTACAGTGATGTGCGACCGCAGTCAAAGCATTATTCTATTTTAGAGAACGATCCCCCATAACAGCATTCGAATAATATTGACAAGGTGTCTGCGCCATATTATCAGGGAAATTGAAGATTGATATGGCATATATGGTGTATGTGTATTATAGATTATAAAGTAGTTTTGATTATGCAGGGTTCCCAGCGCTATTACCGAAGAATAATAACGGAAAAATAAAGGAATACGTCAAGTCTGCTACACAGCGTCATTTATGTATTTTCAAAGTTTGACGCTTTACGTTCATTATTTGAATATATGAAGCCATCCACGGTTGAAAATCTTGTTAATATTTCTAATATTGTCTAATCCCATTGATTCACCTCATCAAATCACATTGTATTTTGTGTGTCATACAAATTGTACATAAAGTATCTAACGAAAGGGCTATGATTTGCATTTGGCACATGAAATTAGAACACAAGTGAGACGCTACCAATCAACTGTCAACATGAAGGAAGAAAGTACTATTCAACTGTGCGTGTAGACTTTCATAAAAATGATAATATTTGCCTTCGTATCACCCCCTCCTCCGTATTATTAGCCTCCGTCAATCTGAGGAAGTGGAGCAACTGACTGTAATAACAAAGTAGCATAATGAATAAAGATATAGATATGTATGTATATCAGAAGTTAGAATCTACTGAAGGGCCATCTTTGAGAACCAGGGGTCATGTATATGTGCGGCAACCTATGCTTTATGGTTGCAAGTCATGACCGCTGCTTTCATCCCATCAGAATATGCTTGAACGTTTAGAGATGTGAATGCCAAGGTAGATGTGTGGTGTCAGTTTATCGGACAGGAAATCGAATGACAGCATCAGAGAAGCAATGGGTCTTGAGAACATCACAGACATCGTGAGAATACAAAGAATACGTTGGTTTGGCCACGTGGTAAGAAGGGATGAGACAGAGTGGATCAGAAAAGTTATGTGGACGGAAGTAGATGGTAAAAGAGGAGCAGGAAGACAAAAGAAGACCTGGGAACAAGTGGTGAAAGATGATCCAAACGTGTGGGAGCCCAGGAAGCGGACGCCCGTGATCGACCGAATTGGAAGTTCATGCTAAAGCAGTAAGCGCATAAACCACCATCTTCTGGAAAAGGACGCAAAAAGGGATGAGTGAGTGAAGTCATTGTCATTTTGATTTACACCATCCAATTCAACTTTAAGTTCCTTCTTTCTTTTCAAACTCGTGTGAATTAATTCCTGTGCATGCAAGATCTTCTTATCTCTTTGTATAGCCTATTTCTACTGTCGAGAGCAGTCTCCAGTCGAGAGTTTCCTTTTTCTGTCTGAAGATCAGCAACTTCGATTCCAATTAATATTTCTTTCCTTTATTTTTCCAAGCTCTGTCGTTGGTGATAGGCAGAAGACGCTTGCTGATCTCGTCGAAATTCACCGTTCGCTTTTTGCATCAGCTCTACCGTTCTTCTCAACTTTGAGCAGCTTACTCGGTATGGGCACTTTGATAGCGCCACCTCTACGATTGATTTGAAAAAGATTTTTAATCTTATTTACAGATTAATTTATACTAATGCGGCAAAAACGAAGAATATTTGAGTAGTTGAATACATAATGTAGAGCTAGAGTTACATTTCTTATTTCACTTAGCAGCAAGACGAAGTGTGCACCAAGACATAATGACACATGGTGGTGCGAAGAGGTAGCCGCAGCAGTCGAAGAAAGGAGAATGCGATTCGCGATATGCAAAGGCAAAGGAGAATGCCCGCAAGATCATTTGGCAATCTCAAGAGAGAAGGAAAAAATTGGCGCAATTATTGACAAGTGAAGAGGGCAAGAGATGCTCAGGTGCGACACTGTTACTCGTTTCTGATACTTCGGAGAAATGTTGGATTCCGGTGGTGGAACGAATGCAGCTGTGACTGCGCGAATTGAGTGGCTGGGGGGGGGGGGGGGAGAGAGGAGAAATTCCGAGAGCTATCATCGTCCAACCAAACGGAGATGGAGAAAAGGACGTTAGACGGATGAAGCAAAAACGGATAAGTTACCTAGGTTCACATTCTTCATGAACTGCAATGAGCAATGAGCATCTACTAAATAGTGCCATCGTGAGTACTTACTATTGAAAAATTTTCGAATATGTTCACTAATTGAATTTCATAGCTTCAAAAAAATTTCGAAACAATTAATTTCACCATTCATGTGAGCATATAATATTATGCAGACAGGCACCAAACTAAGGTTTAGGTTTATCGCCAATCTACTGAACGTCGCTGAACTTCGTAGAATAACGATTGATGATATCCTACTGAAGTTGGAAGTGAATATTTCTATCATGTATAAACCAATTCCTCTTGTGCAATGATTCAACCAATGCGGAGTGGAGTTTGACTTCTTCGACTGACCAACGCCACATACCTTGTAGAATATCTTTCAGACTGTCACTTACAAAACACAAATGCAGTTTTTATTGTGGCAATCCTTCACTTAACCAAACGGACTTTGACCGTTGTGACTCATAAAAGAACTTCCATAAAATGTTCTCTCAGACAACTAAGCACGCCTGACACTCAAACAGAACCAAGAGTCTTCCAATTATTGTCTTCCGAAAATCCAACATTTTTGTACATTAAGTGCTGACTTATGCAAAGGCACACAGGTGTGCCGAATATGATTGTAATGCGTGTTTGACATGACCGAAAGTGATTTTAGATCTGAAATTCTAAGGATAGCATAATACTTAAAAAATATACATGGAAAATATATTTCATCATTTTTAAATCAAAATAAAAGATATCATCATTTTTGAAGAAGTTGCAGTGTTTCAAAAAACATGGCGTCTACACAGGTAGACAGGTGTGGCGATGAGGGTTAAGATGTAGCGTAGGACTTGTTACAGTAATACTGCCATAGACCTATTATTCACTAAACATGGATGCATCTGTAAAATGTACTTTTGTACTAAATGATGGATTACATAAACATAAAAGACAGAAGCACCACAAATATTTGGTGCATGAAAGTACGAGCGCAATATTTTAACGATGTGATCAGAAAATGATAAAAAGCTAAAAATTAGGATTACATTGAGTTTTGCACCCTTAAACGGATCTGAAGAATTCAAAAGAAATTTGTACATTCAAAGCTTGTCCTACTTTTGTTGAATTGATCTCTACGTTTCTACAAACAGCCCAGATGTGATGATGTGATGCAGGAGCAGCAAAAATAGAAAAGATTTTTCGATTTCATCAGAAACATCCTGTACGTATAAACGCATACTAGAAATGTACCTAAGCTGAACCGAGCCAAACCGATGGCGGCTCGGCTCCACTTGTTCGAGCCGGTCGGAGCCGCGGCTCTTCGGCTTAGCTCAAAATATATCGTTTAAGGTGCAAGATAGGTGTAAGATAGATTTTTATTTAATTGCTTGATGTAGGCTAACTAAATTTGATAGTATTTAATAAGTAGGTCTATTTAAAGTCCTAGTTATTAGAATAATGATTTATAGAATTTAAAGACCTACTTCTGAGTTAGAGATAAGGTATACAAAAATATTTTTTAGATAATATCGAATTCGATATATTTAGATGAATTTTTGGTCATACACGATATTTATGGGTAGGCCTAATCGCCTAATCGCACCGGAATGGGTTTTTCCAAAATCTGATTTTTCTTCATTTTAACTGATTTTGTAGCCTACCAAATGAATGAATTTGTAAGTCAAACAATATGTCCAATGAATTTTAAAAAAAATTACATCGAATTATTTCCTGAATTTTTGTGACTTAAATTACATCATGAAAGCATACATTTATCAAAGAATTAAAATTCATTCATTTAGGAGACTTTAAAACCTTTGCATAAACTCAGCAATGGACAGCTTTGATATTCTTATCCTAAGATTGATGGACTAGAGGCTCTTTATTATTCGTCAAGGACCATCATCCACAAATGATAGCTTGCGCTGCGATAAATGTCTTTCTCAACATTTATGATAAAACTGATGCGTAATTATATTAGCCAGATGCATCAGATCGCTAGAGAAAATGAAAAGTAGAAAACTGCGTAAGAAATTTGTAAGAATGATAGACAAGGAAAACCATAGACATGTATAAATATTGCATCAATACAACCAGGAATTTTCATAAGACAAGGTAATCATTGTAATGTTACTATGTTACTAACTTTATCGTCAAGTGAAGAATTCCTTCACAATCTAAAATTGATGATACAACTGTAATTAATCCAGTAAATGATCTGCAATCAGCAGTTGTTAACAAACTATGTGTATTGACACTGTACATTAGGTTGAATTTTAACTTTATTTTACCCAAAATTAAAACGGCTCGTCAGTTTGGCTTGGCTCTAGCATTGCACGGCTCGGTTCAGCTCGGCTTGAATATTTCAAAATCACATCGACTCGCGGCTCGTCAGGTCGAGCCATGTACATCTCTAACGCACACGTCAATATTCCCTTTGTAGACCCTCCTCAAAATCACATTATATTCACACCTGGGGCAAGAGATTAAGATTATTGTACCTAAACGTATTTCATTTTAATCTACTTATTTGAATGTTACTATGAAAGTTCCAGGAATACGATAACAAGATTCAGTAGCATTTTGCAATTTACATATGACAATTTGAAGAAAAAAGGAAATAACGGAAAAAGTGGTTAAAAAACGAGAAATAAAGGACAATTTTCGAAAAAGCGGAAAATAGCGGAAATAACGGAACTCTGGGTACCAAGAATATGGATGTGAGAACTGGGAAGACACATATTAGTCGATAAAGGCCATTCATATCAAAACTACTGTATAAACTACGAGCATAACACGGAGATCTACTTGAAACTATGCAATTTAAGCAACCTAAATAACTCCTTTCAAGCACTAAACATATAATAGTAGTAATTTGACATAGGAATTTCCGTTCTTGTCCAATATTACAAAACGTCAAAATTTACATTCTAGTTATTAAAAAAAGATAGCTTCATACACGGATCTTCTAGCCGCATCCCAAAACAGCACTTCTTGATAGTGGCCCTGGATACTTTTCGAAGAAACACAGAAACAAGATTTTTACAATAGAGACCGAAAGTCCACGCATACCTCTTTCAACACAAGCTCGCTCTCACGAGACAAGTTTTACACTTTGAATGATGGAAATGTTTCGTTTCCAGAATATCATGCACAATTCACGTACATTTTCATATTTTTCAAGATTCACGTACAATTGCGCCTATATTCAGGATTATAAATATTCACGTACATGCGTGAATTCTGCGTGCGGTGGACACCCTGAGCTACTCCCACTCTGCCAAAATGGAAGAAAGAGAAATTCATAAAAAGAAGAGAGTAATAGACAACGTTGACATTTTAGCGATCGTCGTATGTCTCTTACTATACCCAGATAGAATGAATTGGAGAAACTGAGTACGAAAAATAAGACATAGCTGCTCGCATCGGAAGGTTCCTATTAAGCTCCACAACCCCAATTCGCTTGCACTCGTGTCATGCTGACTTTCATGAAGAATAAACATGAAGGCAATCGCGGTAAATTGTAATTGGCCGCGACAGACTAATATAATACTGTGCATGTGCAATTGGAAGGAAGGAGAACGAACACTAGGAACAGACGGACAACAACACCTCCGCTACACAGGGTTTGGGACTTTTACTACTTTGGTTTCGACTGACAATATTCTTCGGCGATGGACGCTGCCCCTCATAGCACATAAGTTCAGACGTCAGTCATTAATTTGAAAAAGAACCCAAGTAATTAGTTAGTAAGCTATTAGCTACTAAAAAAAGACTCATTACACATGTATTCCCCTCAGATTCACGCTTTCAGCAATCGATTTCCAATCCTCTGCTACACTGACTGGGATAAAACAAATGCAACATAATAAGAATCTGTGCTTGCATGCTTTCCGTTAAGGTATAATGATTATCACGACAGGTGTTGGCCGCATCATTTGGATGCGTGTAGGGGTGTCACGAAGAGTGCAGTTTCATTTTTGAAAGAATATATTCTTCTTCACATTCCTATGTAATTTAACCTCTAGATTATTATTCTAATATGATGATTAAAAGATCATCCATCGAGGGCTTCTCGGGAAAATGTCAAATTTCGCAATGGCGAACTTTGAAACCGAAACTACGCTGCACGTTCTTCTACAAAACAATTCCCAGGGTGTCCGCGCAAATTTGAATGAAAATTTCCAGGATTTCCAGGGTAAAATTCATTTTCTTGGTTTTCCAGGGAAATTTACCAAAAATCAGGGGTCAAATTTAAGCGAACATTTCCGGACTTTCTGCGAAGAAATTTTACTAAAATGCACGAGTCAAATTTAAGAGAAAAATCTGCCCAAAGTTCTGTGGCCTAGGAGCTTACACACCATAAAATTAATATCATTGACGAAAAAGAATTTGAAGTGGCGTGAAATTGGTTGAATTTTTAAGGCGCAAGTGATTCCAAATAAAAAATACCAATATATACATCAGACGGCTACATTATATTTCCAGAAAAAAATGAAAATACAATCGATCGCAACAAATTGAAAGCTTGCGGATTGAGAACAAAATCAATTGAGGAGTATGACAATCAATAACGAAAAATATAAGACTTAACACTGAAATGTAACAATTAACGGAATATCTGTAAAGTCCACTCTATAGTAAAATGCAACAAGGTGAACGTCAGAGCGTTGTCATTCAGATAAGATCATTTGAACTGAAGCATTGCTGCGTGAATCCGTGGAAGGTGGAAGACCAAGAGCCAGAAAGAGGAACATAATTGCTGATGTGCTGCATATACATGAGAGTAATCACAATCAGTTTAAGAGAATGACACAGAGAAGAATTGACCGAGGAAAGCTCATTGGCGCACGACGTGTCCGGAATATTATATCTACATATTGAAAACCTACTTGAAATATGTTAGAAGATGTTCGATATTAGCCTCGGATCATTCGGAACAAGTCTGGTGCCTAAATGAAGTTTATAGGCTTAGCACCATTTTTGCGTCACTAGATTCTGCCACACGGCAATCAAGTGTGTAACAGCATTAATCCTAGATTACGGCTCCTAGTTCCGCATACCACACGACGTTAATGAGGGAATTTACAACTCCTAGTTCACCATATTGTACAACGATTACGAGTTCGACAACAGTTCATAGTTAACCATACCACGCAGTTCGGTCTCATTCATGTTGTACACGTTATGATAGGAGATTCCAGTCACTGAAATATTCTAAAAACAAAAAATTGCATGAGAGTGAAGGCTATAATTGTAACAAATTAGTAGATATGAAGAATAAAATCTGGGAAAATAGAAAACACTTCAACCATAGAGAAATTATGCCTTCAACAACTTGCAATTAGTGTTTTTATTAGTCTCAATTTTCAGGAGTTTTCCTGGATTTCCAGGTTTTCTAGGGTAAAATTCATTTTCCAGGTGTTTTCCAGGGAGCGCGGACACCCTGAATTCCTTAAATATTTCCCTACATACATATATGCTTTCTATAAATGTTAATTTAGGTATATATGCCTAACTAATTTGACCTCTAGATTGCGAATAATCACTGCTATTATACATAGTAATATGTGGGTTCGTCTTTTGATTTCTGAGGAAAATATTCATAAGCAAATGCAAACGATATATCTCTTTTTCCACTGTATTGGGCCAAATACCAGGTTCTATTAAATCATGAAAAACATTATAGCTATCAAATTGGTTCTACGAATGTCTTCCGCTGTATAGGCTCGTATAACAACCAGAAACATTATTGTAAAGTTGGGATTAGCAGTCACTCACTCTGAAATTTTCGCAAAAGGAATCAAAATTCGAATGCAAAGTCACGCTCACCTGTTCACTCTAAATCCCTAGTCCTTGGTGCCTGGACTCGGGCACATGATGAAATAAGCAAGGAGTTTGGGTGTAATTGTAAAGTTCAGAGTTATAATGTGATAGCTGATAACTGATGTATGATTTTTAACCATAATGTTCGTCATCTAGAGGTCAAATTACGTAAGAATGTGAAGAAAGTCTATTGGGAAATTTCAAAATGAAGCATTCTCCGTGACACCATGTGTGGCACATTTTGATGTTCAAGAGTTGTCGCATTGTCACAAGCCGATGGACGCAGATGTTACCGGTACACTGTGTCAAATTCTGATGGAAACATGTATATCAGAAGCATGTATATGGCAGAATTATTGTCACACCAAAAGTGAAAAACTGTTTGTCACATTTTATGTTGATGCGAAAAATTGTCACATCGGCCCACCCCTGTCATGAATTTCGAATGCAACCAAGCTGGAAAGAGCCTCACCGTTTGTGGTACAAAAAATGGCGCGTCCGTCTCCAATACAAGACGATCTAACGGGATAAGTTGGGCCACTTCCATAACACCTTCACTGCCGTGCCTGAATGTAACCAAAGGAGTCAGTCCAATGTACAGATTCGGGAAATTTGTTAACCACCGCTCGGCTCGCTCGAAGTCTCGAGTAAAGCAATGGAGGTGGATAGGATGATTTTTCGGGATCATCTGCAAATAAGAAAGTACATCATTTATGTTCACTGCGCAGTTAATATCAGCAATGTTCAGCGATGAGCAACTATCTCTATAACTTCCTGTCTTTACATACACGCAATTAACAAAAGGAACAGTAATAAACGCTTGAATTCACGACAGCTATCAATTTGGCATGAATTACTTATCTTCTGAATTACTAACCTCTTGGATTAACAGGATTAAAACTATACTCATCAAATACAGATATAGCTGTGTTACATGTATTGTAAATACATAATCAACAATTACAGTGAATTCTGTGACGGCAATGTCTATCAATTATATGTCTTGTCAATTCTGTGAACTGAAAAGGCTAGCCTGGCAACTAGCTATCATCTTCTAAGTGGCTTAAGTCATGAAACATTTCTTGATTTGATTAATGACAATTTGTAGGGCTGCTCACGCTGCACCAGTTCTCGTGACGATGCACCGAGATGTAAGAATTTTGATCAAGTTGATATTTTGCCGTATATTTCAATTGCCATTAATTCATTTTATCTGTTCTCTTTATCACAGCAAACATGGAGAGAAAAATATTTTAAGCATAGAATATTATTAATGCTACTGAAAACTGCTCAATTTTATTTATCAATTCAGACTTTCTGAAAATCACATTTGCATGTATATCATAAAATAGCCAATGCATTACCTGATGCTGAGGAAAAAATATATGAAAAAAGATTCGAAAGTTTAATAATTCAAAATCGCGATGGTCACTTTTGGCCATAAAATCTCAATTCCCGCGATCTCAGAAATTTCGGGTCCTACATTGAATACTGTGTGTCCTGTTATTGTTCCCCTAGCTAAGATGAAGGGTGTCTTGGCATTCCAGCGGTCAGCGTTCTGTCCGAAATATTTTGTAATATCACACTGCTTGAAGCCGAGTAATGCTGAGATATTGACTTTCTTACATAGTAATTTGTAGGCTGCGATGACATTAGTCCCAATCTTTCTACATTTCCTGATGCTTTCAGATATTTTGAAAGGAGAATAAACAATGAGCTCTTCCTTTGTTTTATGAATGTATAGAAATATTTTTTAAACAATCAGTAAAAGCTTGACGTTTCGTCCTCCACTGACTTAAGTCGCTTTTAACATTTCTTGTCGCATATCTTCATAATTTCTGCATTCATCCAGCTTTAAAAAATCGATTAGAGCTCAATGGAGACGTGTGAATCAAGTATCATGAGAGTCACTTGCAAGTATTGGCAAAATGAAATTAAAAGAAGTCTAAGTATCTGCAATCTGTTTCAACTTCCTCAGTACTATTAGAATATTCCTAGTACTTCATAAAATTAGCATTGAATTCTAGAAAACATGAACATTTATTGTAAAAAACACAGAATTAAATATTTTGTTTATCTGCTTCGGTTTGCCAGAAGTGTGATTAATGCGAAATCGCCGGCACATCGAGGAACCTATTAAGTGGACAAAAAGGAATTCCTAATACCCTACAAAGATAGGAAAAAAGTCGTGCGTCGCTTGCGGATTAATGTGAGTTCCAGCACAGTGTTTCGATTGCTAAAATTCCTTCAGATTCGAAGAATTCAGATCATAACGCACAAGTTTTCTCCATAATGTTGGCCCTTCCGATCATTATTAAAAAAAGTAGCAGGCGTACGAAAATTAGTTCACTTGATGATTTCACATCCTCTCCTCGGCATTTCTCACTGCATAGTGCATACACTGCATCGAATGTTAGCCAAGACAGTTGTGTGCTTTGGTGTGTGCCAATCTGTGATGTGCCATTTCGATAATAAGGTTACATACAATTCTTCCTTTCTAAGAAACCGAAGCGCGCGCAGATGAATCTAATTCTGTGATAAAAAAGATGGAGACCCTGTCTTCAAGATTGTGAAGTTGTACTCAACTCACAGGACAATCTAGAACGAGAAACAATTTGTACTTCGGCTACACGTTAGCAAATGCCTCAGCGCAGTTTTCTAAAATTTTCGGTTCACCGATGCGAACAGGTAGCGCATAGCTTTAATAATTTGATAAGGAAGGAGACTATTGTGAGGTTAGAACAGCCCGTATGAGAAGTCAGGAAGAATTTCCACAATGTATTGCTTGTCCTTACGAACGAGACTATCTCGCAGAAGCGCAGGAGACAAGTGTAAAATATAAGTAAATTTTTTACAGAATAGTGCAGTTGTGTATATGAAATTATTGCTCCCGGTTTCTTGTTGAGTGACCTGTGAATTCCAAGATGTCGAATTAATTCGGATTTTCATAAAAAGCTAATCAGATCCGACAGTCAAATTCGGACTTGAGCACTTCTAGCATACAATGCATGTATCAGGAGCGTCCCACTGCATACGTCGGAGAGATGGCCCATAAAAAATGAGGCCCTATTCATCTGGTGAGAAATGAGAACGCCGATGGATTTATTCCATTAAACCTTGTCAACCCGTTCTCCACGCGTGAACTGAAGGGCATGCTGCACATGACCTGGAATCAGTCCTACTCCAAAATCGCTTGCAATGGTTTGGTCACTTGCAACGGATGGTGGATTGGAAGTCAGGGTTGACGAAATCCCAAAACACACTTTAGGAAAATTTATGAAAAAGTGAGATTTCAGACTTCAAAAAAAATCCAAATTTACGTATCTGCTTCATTACATCATCAGTGATTGTCGAGACCATGTATTTAAGGTATTTACGTCATTCAATCGAAGGAAGCATGTCTAAAATGTTTATGTTTAATAAAAAGTTGAAAAACACGTGGGTTTTTCGTAAAAGAATCTGAAATTTGCAGGCTCAATAGTGTATAGCTAACTAGTTTCATTAAAGCGTTAAACTACGACTTGTTTCAATGGTTTAATAAGCTGGGCCGCTGGAGTAGGCTTTCATAGTTACCGCACTGTGCCGGATAGTTGAACAAGCGGTGAAGTGAACTGTTCTGTAAAGAAGGCCTATGTAGCAGTATTAATTTTCACGGTAGCAGTTCAGAGCAGAAGCTAAGGGGAAAATCGAGTGCCAATGTCCCTCGAATTAACCTGCAAGTTATTATTAAATATACATAGACCATTTTATAATTTGAAATTAGATGTTTGGCCTACAAAGAGATAGAAGTGAATCGGTAACTGCCGTTGAATGTGTAATTCAAATATTTTGGTATTACAAGTGCTATTTCTGATATTACTGTTACATAAGTACACGCCCATGCACGACGCACACTTCTACATTGCATATAATGTTTGAAATAACTTCGTCAGATTGGCTAACTAATGAATAACTTGATGAATGAGCAATATTTAAGAATAATTACACAACACTTCTAAACCCAATCGATGGTCAATTAAAGTCATAGTATTTAAATGTTAAAAAAAGAATGAAATATCATGTCAAAGCTCCAAATAGATAGTAACGAAACATGGAAAAGAGCACAAATTTACTCAGGGTGCTGTTGCAAGTTTAAATAGGGAGTTGAGTCGTTGTTGAGATGTGATCAGATGATTCCTAAAATTGGATGATCCCATTTTCCAACTGAAGTCTATTCAGCCTACAGAATACGAAGACAAGAATATGCGAATTTTCAGCCTTATAGATGAAAGTTGTGATTATAATAGGCTGTGGTCACATTAGGGACCTGCGAATCGGCAAATTTTGAGTCGAATCGAATCCAATCATATTAAACTTAAACAGGCCTACTTAAGCTCACTTATGTAAGATTGACTTATCCAACTATGCCGCCAGCCATTAAGAAAATGGGCCTACTAAGTAGCATCTAATAATCATGTAATTTACTTGGCTATTGAAATATGCAGTGACATCTTGGTACTGATAAATAAACAGTCGAATTGAAGTGTCTCTATTTTTCTGAGATAAATGAAATCTACTGCGTTTTGTAACTGTGTACAGCCTATTTCAAATGAATATTGACGCTATAGATTATGAGTTGGATGGATTGATTTGACAGCATACCTTGAACTGCCCATTGACCCTGTTTGTCAAATTACCCGTAGGTAGTTTGATGACATGGACCGCGTTTATGACCTCAGGTTTGTAGACAAAAAGTCCTTTGAATATCACGCAGGACTGGAAATGTAACCTTCAATCGCTCCTGTACTTAATCCTGAGCCCGGGAAGGCGCCAATTTCCATGAACAAGCTGTTGGATTATATCATTTCTATCGCAATTTTCAGATCAGAAAACAATAATAGATTTTTTGCAGCAGGCTATTGATGCCCACAAATTTCCATGTTATCGCTGTCCGTAGAAGGACTATCTAAATTAGACGAATTCAAAATAATAACACATGTACATGTAGACTTCTACGCAAATTCATCACTCAAGCTCATACAAGTAGAGGACTACACAGAAATCTGAGTATCCTACTATACCTGAGCATTGTAGTATAGGACTTGCCAGCTTGGAAATGGAAGATCAGTAAAAAATTGGAAATCCAGCAGCTGTGACCTGTGGGAAAATCAAATCTAAGATCATAAACCAATTCTTGCTCATGAACTCATTTAACCTTTGTATCACACATCCGATTAATTTCATCTCAGATGTACAGATGATTTAGGTCAATAGGAGCATTTTGTCTATGTCATTTATGACTTGTTATCAAGGTCGTAAGGTTGCATTTTATTAGGGAGTAGGATTTCTGACGAAAGACAGTCTGAAAAGTGCTGTATGTCTTACAAGATGCAAGCGTGCTAGTGGGCCATTTACACTTCCACTTTAAATCAGTTACTGTGAAATGTATCGGACTCGGTCAGAACGATTGACCAAGTCCGAAGTCCAAATCTAAGCAGAATGCAGCAATGCAATTATTAATGATGTAGCACGCACCGCAGCTGATTCGACTAACTTTTTTCACAACCGATGCTCTTTACCACTTTCAGTAAGAATCCAACATCTCATACACATTGCAATGTCATTTTCAAGTAGAAACGAACGGAAGAGGCTGTCAATTAATAGAAAGCAGTTGAAATAGTTTTTGGTCAGCCGACACAGACTGGTTCGAATTGTTCTCGAATCGAATCGAATCTTGGCAAGTCCCTAGCCCACATGTATTGTACAATCATGCAAATCACCTCACGTTTGATTGATCATGTATTCCAATACCGTATAGACCTTGAAAACGAGGAAAATGATGCATGGATCTCGTGACATAATACTGCGTTTCTATCTTCAATCAATTAAAACTATATCAAAACATTCTGGTAAATAGAATTAGTAGGTCTATACAAATACGCAAGCGCAGAATTCGTTTTTTCATTACTTCTTTAAGGATGCTCATGAGGTCATCATCGGCATCCATGTCATCAGAAGTTCCTTCCCGACAATGAAGGACCAAAGGAAGATTCAAATCTACTGCCAATGGAAGTTGTCTTCGCAAGATCGCCTTTTGTTGCTCGGCTTGGAGATAAAATCTGAAGAGATAGAATATACGATTCAGAGTTGATTTCTGCTCATATGAGCCTCCAAATTAACTTACGTTGCTGAATAATCCAGGCCAACTTCACCAAGAGCTCGCACTCGAGGATGTCGAAGACATCGTTCCAGACTAGCGAATCTCTCTTCATCCATATATTCTATTCGTTTTGGGTGGCAGCCAAACGAGAAGTAGATATTCGATTCTGACTCCAACATCCTCACAGTGGGATCTGAAATACACTCAGGGCGATGACATGAAAATCAAATAGTTCCCGACTTTTTGAGAGAGAAATTGGTTATCTCTCATTGACAACTTAAGAACTTCATGGAAACAGGAATCGATTATACGCGTACCAGCGTCTTGACAGAAAATAATTTCAAACACTTGAAATTTTCTATATAAATGAGAAAACGCGGGTTGTTAAGTTCAAAAGCACTATGCATACAGTAAGTAGCGGAACGTTAAGAATGCTGTAATTTTAGATCAATTCTCGCTCTGCTGGAGTATTCACCACATATCTTCGTACAGTTTCCAGGAGACAAAATTCACAAATTTTCACAAACCCTTTGCTCGCTAATATAATTGGGTGGATGCTATTTCGGCAAAAGAATGCCCCAAAAAGGCTCAACAACTGACATAAACGAGAAAGCTGATATATTTGCTGATAGAAAAACAAGCATTGAGGTATGTATACAAGTACATGTGAATACGCATACAATTACACTCAAAATAATAATTGGTCGGACAATCTCGATTGCAAAAAAGTAAGATAGATATCTACTAATAGAAAAACATACATTTGAAGCCTACAGTGCTCCGACAGGGCGTCAGTGCTCAATTTCGCGTAGAAGAAAGATATTTATCACGATTTCACATGTAAGTTGCACTTCCGAAATTCTACTGAACAGAAGTTTGCATTGATATTCGAATACGTTATTTTCATTGTGATACATGCAATCAGTTTCAAAATGATGATATGAACGATAAGGCGTGATCTGTCACTTTCTTATTTGAGTAAAGTACATATAAACTATGAAGCAGTATGTATGCATGTACAGGGTGATCGCGATCTTCCCGCCGATTCTTCTCACAGTTTATTCAAACGTATAGATGAAGTGTGTGATTCATAGATATCTACGTTTCAAATGTTATCAAATTATGAAAACACTCCATTACTAACTCTTCTCACAGTTTATTCAAAGGTATAGATGAAGTGTGATTCATAGATATCTACGTTTTAAATTTCAAATCTTATCAAATTCATTTACTTCTGAGACGCGCACGATGGAATATCGCAATCTAAACAACACTGAAATCGCATCAATTGTATCGTTCTCAGTTACTTTCAATTGTGAAGAAGCCAGGCGAATGCTTTTTGAGAAATTTGGAAAAGAGCCACCACCAGCACTCACCCTTTGTGATTGGAAAGCAAGATTTTTGGACACTCTGACCATCTTACCTCGGAAGCCTGTTGGTGATCAACAGAGAAGATTGTCGACAGAAAAGAAAGAAGATGTCCTTGCCGCATTTGGAGACGACCCATTCCTATCACAGCGTAAGGTGGCCCAAGAAGTTGGTGTTGCGCAATCCTCTGTCAACAAGATTTTAAAGGAAGAGGGTTTGAAGTCATGGAAGATGGTATCTGTTCAGGAATTGCTTCCAGACGATCCAGGGAAACGGTTGAATTTTTGCAGGATTGTCCTAACAGAGTTAGAAGTGAAGAACATCTGCTTTAGCGACGAAGCAACTTTCCACCTAAATGGCTGCGTCAACAAACACAACCGTTTCGTGTATGCCATGGATAATCCGAAGATGATTGCTGAAGACAAGGCGCTGCGCTCACCTGGTATTACGTGCTGGGCTATGGTGTCACCTGACTTTGGGATTGTGTATGAACTGTTAGAGACGACCATGAACTCAGAGCATTACAAACGTATTCTTCAAACTCACGTCATCCCACTTCTCAAGCAGCATCGACATAAGAAAAAATTTTATCTACAAGATGGAGCTCCTCCCCATTTTGCGATAGTGGTTCGACAGTTACTCGACAATCAACTCAACAACCGATGGATTGGTCGTGGTGGGTCTATCCAGTGGCCTCCAAGAAGTCCAGATCTTTCGGTTTGTGACTTTTGGCTTTGGGGATACATCCGCAACGAATTGTACAAGCCCCCAAGACCGTCTACAGCCACAACATTGAAGGAAAGGTTGATGGTCTTACTCAGGGGTCTCACTCCAAAATTTTGGATTTTTTGCCACTTTTTTTTGCTAAAGTGGCAAAAATTTTTTTGCCCCTTATTTTTCTTCTAAAATTGAGAAAACTAAATGACTTGAGTGAATAGTGCACTATGAAGTATTCACCACGATACAATCGACTTTTTTCTTTTCAGGATGCAGTCCTTATATGATACTTATACAGTTTTATCGAGTACCTATCGTCCACTGAAAACATTCGTCTTAGCTTAAGTAGACTTTATTAAGTATGTGTGCCAGTATGGGCAAAAAAACAATGCTCATAATTTTTTAGCATAAGTTTGCACCGACACTGCCGCAACGATAGTCTTGAGTGAGGAAGCACTGCCGCAACGAAGGATGACGTCATGGAAGGTCCGACCGACTAAGAACACGCCGGGCTTATTAGGTTAATTGCTGTTGTAACAGGCGGTGTGTTTTTAGAATGTTAAAAGGCGTTGAAGATGTAATAAAACAAGGAACGTTGGACACGGTCACCGGAGAATTGAACCATTTAATTATTAGTAATGTTAAACGGAGTGGATCCCAAAGTTCCTTTCGAGTTGGAAATTTGCCCATACTGGCACACATACAAAGGGACGGATTAATTTTATTTGTTAACAAGAAACATTCTCTAGAAGGCTGGTCTGTCAGATTTACATCCGTTGGAACATAAGCTACTCTGAGACCCCTTCTACGAATCATTAACAGAAGCATAGAAGGTTCTTTTAGCCATGAGGGCCGCCATTGCGTCACCCACTAAATAAGTACCTGGCGGGGCCACCGCCGCCGCCAGGATCATGTAGCAGTGTTATGAATCCTTATCGAGATTTGATGACGACAGAATCCGAAAATATCGAAGTAATCAGTGACTGAAATGAAAGCATGCAGCAAAATTACGTGCTGAATTTTGGATTGCTAGAAATTTCCACTACATCATTTAAGAATTAGACCACAGAGATATCAATAAGAAAATAATTACTGCTGATACTAGTAAAAATCCTACATTTTTTGCCATTTTTTACCATTCTTTACTTTTTTGCTATTTTTTTACCACATTCCTAAACTTTTTGCTATTTTTTGATTTTTTGCCGAGTGAGACCCCTGCTTACTTGGCAACATTCCGAAATCGATGATTCGAAAGGCTTATGAATCATTTACTCGTCGATGTAAGCTGTGCGAGGAATCCTATGGAGGACACTTCGAACAGAATCTTTGATTTTGTAACATTTGATTGAGTCATTGTTTGTTTTCACTGTATAGAACATGATTTGAGACACTGAATTTGTTTTAATTCATTCAAATCAAAGCGGTAAAAAACAGCGGGAAGATCGCGATCACCCTGTATATAAAAGACCAATTCAATCTTTCGATTGATTGTCTGTGAATCGCAAGTGTCTATGCAGTGACGTTTGAGGACTCGCTGAACCAATTTTTGGTCTCACTTCTTCTCTTTGTCGGTGAGTTTGTCCTTTTAATTTCTTAATGTTTCAAGTTTCTCATCTGCCTCTTTTGCTTTCTTCTGCGCCTCAATCAAAAGCTCCTGCAGCCGATTTCTTACAGCAATTTGCCGCTCAATTTCTTCTATTTTTCATTTGCCTTCGCAAGTACAACCTTTCGCCGTTTGATTGCCTCCTCTTTCGAGATTTCCTCTTGAAACATTCTCTCCATTTCCTGCTGTCTTTTCCTCACTTCCTCTTTTTCCTTTTCTTGTTTCGCTTGCTCATAGGATGCCATGGCAGACACAAGCTGCTTAACAAATTCCATATTTATAGGAATAGTTTCAGGAGACCAATTTTTGGTCTTCATGATTGACTTGCAAACCACAAAGACATTAACGGTATCGGGTAACAAAGGCTGTCTTTTCTTCGTTATAACATCAGGCAGAATTGAAAAAATTCTCTCGATTTCAGCATTGCCATGAAGGAGGATAAAAGCAGCTTTCGCAACTTTGACTAGAGTTGGAAATTTTTTGCTTTGTTCTATTGTCGCTCAACGAGTTCCAACAGATTGACTTTCTGCTTTATTATTTTATTTATTATACTCTTATCAGAATTGCACATTTTTTAAAATATTCTGTCATGTCACATGGGTTTATTTAATGTTTATGAATTTGAGTCTCTTCAAGAGAACAATACTTTCAATGTACATTTCATTCATATGATTGTCGCTGTAAACAGATGTAACTGCAATTCGTTGAAAACTTAAGTTCGTTGTAAACAGATGATCACACACATCATCAACTCGCTTTACCTTGCTTTCACCCAGTGGGTAAGAAGTCTGAAAATGCAGTTTGTATTGCTTACAATATAAATTATCACAGAATTCGAAAATGCACTCCAGAGTCCATAATTATAATTTACTCATTAACACACTTAGTATCAAAAAACGTTCTATATCTTCATCTTTAAAGTCGCGTTTCAGTAAGTCTATTTCGCGTCGCAATGGCAAATTTCGCCCTTCGCGTCGCTGTCGGAGCACTGAGCGTAGGCGTAAAACAGTCTGACTAAAAAACAAATATTTACAGCGCAATTATCTGATCGGAAAATCTCAAATTACAAAAATGAAACATAATTGTATCAAAAATGCTATGTACGCCAACAATGATTATAGATGTATGCGCCTGCTACATGCACGAGTGTTTGTACATGTACATACACATGTACAAGCCTGCTAGGTATTGAAGAAAGGAAGGCAAAACAAATAAATTTTAGAATTAGATGTAGATCAATATTTGGCAAATTGCACAATATATTAGCATAATCTCTTCACGGGCGCATTTTTATAAGTGACTGAAAAAATCATTTCAGCTTTGTTGCGTATGAGGAGATGTAGGAACATGTGTAGGTGATATTTCCATATATATATATATATATATACAGTCGAAATTGCTTATAGTGAATTCGTTTATTGTGAAATTTTCATTATAGTGAAAGACAATTGCAGTCCCTTCAGTTTTGCCTATCTTTCCCATACGATTAAGTGCGTGTATAGTAAAATCTCTTATAGTGAAATTTTGCAGATAGTGAAATTCACCCACCATCCCTAGAGATGAAAATGCTTTTATAGTGAAAAGGAAGTAGAGAAATTCTCCGCTTAAGTTTCTTGCTCCCTGCACAATACCATTCGGTGCTGTTGACAGACTTCAGAAGTTTCATACAGTTCATGCAAACATCCCGTTGTCCATTTTAGACTTCCCTTTTGCTATGAATAGGCTTCCTGATTACTGGATGTGCACTCATTGGACAACAGATAGAGCAGATTATTATGACGCATCCAATGGACTTTTATGATCCCAAGCAATTCATTACTTCGACCCTACTCTTCGTGTGACTAACTACGTTGTCCATTTGCTTGTGCTGTGTCGTTAATTTGTTTCCTATACAAATGGCTCAAAAAAGGAAGAGCCTTGACATCGCTCACCAATACTCATTGTGCAAGAGAATTGAAGAAAACCCTTCGGTTAAGAGAACTGATATTGCTAGGGAATTCGGAATTTCTAATTCGGCCGTCACAGGAATTTACAAGAGAAAAGAGAAAATTATCGAACAATTTCAAGCTGGTAGCTTTAAGAATTCTGCAAAGAGAATGCGCAACATTGATCTTCAAGATATTGACGAAAAGCTACTTGAGTGGTTTCGCCGAGCGGTCGCCGACAAAATCGAAGGACTTACTGGACATTTGCTTCAGGAACAGGCTTTGAACATAGCGGATGAGCTTCAAATACCAGCTGAATTGAGAAAGAAGATCAACACAAACTGGATACAACGTTGGAAATCTCGACATGATGTGGTACATCGCAAAATTTCCGGTGAGGAAGGGATATTCACACCAGAAATGACGTGTGACTGGTTGCAAAATTCTCTACCTGCCATCCTAGAACGTTATTCTTCAGATGACGTGTTCAATCTTGACGAGACAGCACTTTTTTGGAAACTTTTGCCTGACCGGACACTAGCTTTTCGACGTCAAAAGTGCTATGGTGGGAAACACAGTAAGGTTCGTGTCACCGTACTCGTAGGTGCCAACATGACAGGTACCGAAAAGTTGCCTTTGCTAGTCATCGGGAAAGCACAGAAACCTCGATGTTTTAAAAACAAGCAGATTCCTGTCGAGTACTTGTCAAATAAAACGGCGTGGATGACTTCCTCTATATTCGAAACCTACCTCCGGGCACAAGACCGCAAATTTCATCATGAGAAACGTAAAGTGTGTTTCATCGTCGATAACTGTCCCTCTCATTCAACTGTTCGTGATTTAAATGCTATCGAATTGATCTTCTTACCGAAGAATACGACATCATGTCTTCAACCTATGGACGCAGGTGTTATAAAGATGTTGAAAAACCATTATCGCACTCATTTGATGAAAAGAAAATTGTTTACCTATAATACGGACATTTCTTTTGATGTTGACTTACTTCAAGCTCTTACATGGCTTCAAGAAGGCTGGACTGAGATTTCCGCCGTAAAAATTGAAAATTGTTTCGCACATTGTGGTTTTGCCAAATCTCGAGACATAGGAATTATTGCAGAAAGATCGGAAGATAACGACGAAGAATATCGAAATCTCTTTGAGAAATTTAGAGATATCGGTATGATTGACACTTCAATTGAGCATCGGGATTATTCAGCCATTGATGAAAATGCTGTGACATCTGATACACATAATCCGGAACCTGGCAACATTGACGATCGTGACTCAGCTGATAGTGAATCCGATGAAATTACAGAAGTTGTCGACCCGATACCAACAACTTCTGAGGCTGCTGCAGCAGTAGTTCTTCTTGAAAAATATATTTTGTCTTCCTGTAGTGACAATTCCGAGTGTCAATCAGCTCTCAAAATTTTACAGCAGTCAATTGAGAGAGAGACAATTAACAGAAAGAAACAGAAAGTCATTACTGACTACTTTGTGCAGCAATGATACTGTAATTTCGCCTTTTCAGTTCAACAAGATTTTCTGTAATATAAAAATCGTATGGAATACATGTGTGTTTTAATGAAGTACGAATAAAAAGGTTTCGAATACCTAACATTAGTCTAGAAATATACGAATTTGATTCCTTGTCCGAGTAAAATGCATGAAATAAATAGTGCTTCTATAGTGAAATTTCTTTTATAGCAAAATTTTGTTTCGGTCCCTTGGAGTTTCACTATAAGCAATTTCGACTGTATATATATATATATAAAAGCGTATCCTACTCCGACAGAAGTCAGTATGCACGTCCATCCACCAAAGAAAGACGGCTTTACGATTATCTCTACGGTTAATAATAACCCTCGTCTTTTGGAATCAATTCTTATTAAGAGTACCAGTATTGATGCACTCATGAATGATCGAGGAGGTTCTAATCCACTGGCATTGAATTTGTAAATAGCTCGTTTGGTCACGTCATCATGTACATGGCAGTCTTTGTAAATGTGTCATTTCATCTGATTTTATTGTTAATTGTCCTGTTGTCATATCATTCCATGCCATCGCTTGTAAATTTTACTCATTATCATCCTGTCATATAAAAGCTTGATTTTATGTTAATTCTGTTAGCACCTGATGAAGGCATTAGAATAAATGCAGAAACATGTTGTGAATTGATTGTTTTATTTTTATCTTAATATAATCTGGACACAAGCTTCTCAAATATATATATATATATATATATATATATATATATATATATATATATATATATATATATATATATTTATCAAATCTCAACAGATGTAACCACCACGAGACCTGGTTCGGCCTGTTGGGCCTCATCAGTCGTGGGTAGGTTTGAACCAGCGACGTTGGAGCTAGAGGACGTTCAAGCATACCCTCTAACCGCAAGGCCACCGGACCATCTGTTGAGAGCGTGAATTAGCCAGGAAGGCACTGCTTTAACGCAGGCACGTGGAGGGCGGACTGCTTTCTTCAATCACTTCATACCGCATCCGAGATTGAGGCGCTTCACGCAGGCGCTACTCATTACATGTTTAGACAAGTAACCTGGCAATTGATAAATTTATCAAATCTCAACAGATGTAACCACCACGAGACATGTTTCGGCCTGTTGGCCTGTTCGTCCTCTAGCTCCAACGTCGCTGGTTCAAACCTACCCACGACTGATGAGGCCCAACAGGCCGAAACATGTCTCGTGGTGGTTACATCTGTTGAGATTTGATAAATTTATCAATTGCCAGGTTACTTGTCTAAACATGTAATGAGTAGCGCCTGCGTGAAGCGCCTCAATCTCAGATGCGGTATTAAGAAAAGCAGAAAGCAGTCCGCCCTCCACGTGCCTGCGTTAAAGCAGTGCCTTCCTGGCTAATTCACGCTCTTGTTGAAAATTGTTTCTGTCAACTTGCGATGAAATTGACCAGACGACGGGAGATCATAATGATTTTCAACAAGAAAGTGCAGGAAAAACTCCACAAAGGTTACGGTCGTCGATGTATTGAAATTAAAATACTAGTACACGACAGATCTTCGGCGTCCGGCGCCTTCGGTGGTCGATCTTACAATAAAACATTTACAATAAACATGCTTTATTGTAAGATCGACCACCGAAGGCGCTGGACGCCGAAGATCTGTCGTGTACTAGTATTTTAATTTCAATACATCGACGACCGTAACCTTTGGGGAGTTTTTCCTGCACTTTTTTGTTGAAAAACAACTTGCGATGATACAAAAAGCTACACAATTCTTTCGCAAATTTCCCCTTAAATTCTGGAGTCGACTAAAAAATAATTACTTCATTTTTCAAACTTGCACAATAGAAAAACGTGCCATACATTTCTTGTAAAGTTTTGAATTGCTTTTCCGGAAACACCATGTGATAGTTATCAAACTTATTCGCGTTCAAAAAGTCGACAAGCAGAAAGTGATCCATTGGTAGAACAAAGTGGTCATTTAATTGAGAAAGAATAGTTTGAATTATGTTCCTGCACAAAAGTTGAAACCCTTCTAATGACAAATCCTTATTTCTTACTGGCTTTGGTGAACCTATCTTCAAGATTGATTCTTCATAGATGGAAGGAACTTTGTGAATTAGATCTCTGATAGCTGAAACTGCGGTTTCTAGTGCTGATCCACTAATAGTCATATCAGACTGCCTGTTTTGGAAAAATTTGAAAAGATGTTCCGTAAATACAAACATTTGTCGAAAAAAACTAAGCAAGAACACAAAAGTAAAATTGTGAAAATCATTGCTATATCCTTGAGCTCGATTATAACTGTCGTGGTCCCAACCGGTAGGATTCTCTATGACATCTCCAAAAACCTTTTGAAATAAAGAAAGATAATCATTCAAAACATTCACTATCTTAGATTTCGAATTCCATCGAGTTTGAGTGAAGCTAGGCAATTTCCTTTGGGCAACTTTTTCTAAATAATTTGATCGTTTCGTTGATTTCTTAAAATATGTAGCCATTCCGCCTAGGGATTGAAAAAAGAGCATTGTTTCTTCGTAAACAACAAGACTCTGTGAAAGAACCAAATTAAGTTTGTGCGCGTAACAATGAAAAAAACAATGCATTTGGACATTTTCCCCTCAAAATCGCCTGTACACCATTCCCTGACGAAGACATAACAGCCGCCCTGTCATAAGTTTGCGCAATTCAAGCCCTCTAAAATATCAAATGCTTACTTTGCAATATCGAAAGCAGTGCGCCCATCACTTATGTCTATAAAGCCAAAAAATCTTTCAGACTCCTTCACAAATCTAAACATGACAGATAACCGACATTTCGCTGTAATATCTGTAGTTTCATCCACCTCAATCGACGGCATTTCAGTTTCTAATTTCATCGCAAATATGACTCTTCAGAACGGATGAAATGCTTATGATTAGGTCATTTTGTATGTGATTCGATAAACCACTAGATACGGTGGCCTCAGAAAAATTCTTCGAAAAAAGTAAATCACAGTCACTCAGAAGCGATGCTAATTCGACATAGTTTCCTCTGTTGAGAGAACTTTTACTTTCACAATGCCCCCGAAATGGTTGTTCTTGCTTCGCTAAATGACAGGTAATGTCAATGAATCGTTTCATTATATCACGATCTGTTTTCGCTTCCTCATTCTTTAACATAAGCTCCCGTCGGTAATGTTCACTCACTTGCGATTCGATCCTGACTTGTCCGAACGAAGTATGAGATATGATGCTGCGTATATGTCCTTGGCTCTTTTCGTGTTTATTCGACGCTTTGCTTAAATTACTGAGATCACTGCAACCGGATGACGTCCACACAGAATTCCGATCCATCGAAAACAATAAACAGGGATAGCAAAATAGTTTATTTTTTTGCACATCCGCACAGCCATTGATGCTTTGAATAACATGATGAGTTGAAATATCTCTTACATTTTTTTATGTTTTGTTCGATGACTAAAGGAGGGCGGGGTGGTTCTGATGATACTAATTGCTTCTTCTCCTCGAAGGACTTTTTATTGAAGGATGTTCTCAAAATATCGTCAACCTCAATTTAACTCCCGCAAGTCGTCATCGTCCTGCGTCGCTACTCGTGTTGTAACTGAATGAATCGGGGAAGCAGGCGAACCGCGTTCTATTGGTTCTCACTCACCCAACTGAACGTTTACAACAGCAGCAGTTGACTAGTAAGCAGTGTGTTTAAGACTACTATTTGGCAATGTCTAGAGAACGTGCTTCCCTCAAAAGTGTGACAGCTGAATCAGTGGAGATGATGGCGACTAACACGCGGCCTCGGTGAACTTTTTTTCCATCCATCCTCATTGCGCGCGCAAACACCTCATGAGTGTAAGACGCAGTTAATTGGAGCTTATAGGTTACAATAAATGACAGAAGCGTGTGGATTTGACTATATTTCAAGCAAAGAGAAGCACTTGTGCTGCTTGGACAGAAAATAATCAAACACGCACATCATGTAGTTCTCATTAGATTTAATTCCGTTTAATCGAATAATTGCTAGGTATGCAATGCGTACTTGCCTACCCTGACGGCACGCCACTGATATATATATATATTGATGATATGACCAGTTTTTTCAGAATGTCGACAATACGCGCTAGACCTGACTTTGCCACTTTGATTGGTTTGCAGAATCGACATTCTCCCATCACTATTAGTTACCATTAATGAACAATTATGCGTCAGTACATCTTTTCTAATGCCTATCAACTTAAAGTCATGCTCATAGCTATTGTTTTCCCAATTAATTGTGATCATTATGATATTTAAAGGACAAGTTGTAGGTCAACAATATCAGGAAAGACCTGGAGCTGATGAAACTCAATCCTGCTGTCGCCCAAGATAGAGAAGAGTGGAGAAGAAGAATTCACCCGAATCGACACAAGACGCCAGTCTCACCCCACACCTGGGGAAAAGAGACGCTAAACGGGGGTAAGGTAAGGTTATTTAACAGTCATGTTAAGTACTGTATATGGCTAGAAGTTAAGTTTAAAATTTCAGACTATGCTCACAAGCTCACTGCTACCTTGCTACTGATGACGGTCACATCGACTGAAACGCATGCTAACTGAAAGAACTTCTCATTATGAGATTGAGGACTTGAAAAAGTTGATACGAGGAATTGGTCAATGACAACACATCTCACACAAGACCTTGAAATCTATTCATTCAATTTGGAATGTTCGACGTAAAAAAATCAAGACTCGGTCATCCTAGTGGATGCCTAAGAAAGCTGCACCCGATATCGATTCAATAAGACGATTATTCATTTTAAGTCACATTCAAGTTTAAATTCGATGTCAGTTATAAGCAGGGGCCGCAATTCACCAAAAAGCGGAAAATCGGGAAATACCGGAGTTTGAATGCATAAAGTTGGAATATCTACGTTAGATTAATTTCTTAAAAAACGGAAAAGCCGCAAAATTGCTATCTCTGATTATAATTGATAAAATCATCATTATTTGTGCCTTCATTAAATAGAAACGACACATTTCTTGAGTACGTAGATGTACCTAATTCACTTCGTTTATGTTAATGGGAGTGAAAACATAAAAGGCTTTGTCCTAGTTGATAATTCAAATTAACAATTTTCTTTAACTGATAATGTTTGGGAGTTGGTCCAACTGGATTAACTTTTCGAGGCATTGGATAGTCAAGTATCGAAATCACCTTTCTACATTAATATGAGAATATGATGTGTGTCAATCTATCTACGAAACTATTTATTGTCTTACCATCTAAACTAAATCGCCGTGGATCACAAAACACTTGCATTATATCTCCAAAATTTCTGGGTATTAGAGGGCCATAGAATTCTTTGATCTCATTCCATGAGTTCAGATGAGTTTCAGTATTAAGTATAAAATCGATATGACAATGTGTATCCATGTAGGGTGGTACATGACGGAAGTGAGCCATGACTCTCTCTGCCAAGTTCAACATCTCAGGATCTGGTGGATTAGATCTTCGACATATTCGGCGTCCTTCTAAACTGTTTCGACCGTTTCGTCCTTCTAAACTGCTTCGACCGTTTCGTCCTTCTAAACTGTTTCGACCGTAGCCACCACTGCGACGCACTGGACGCTTTGGTGGAGAGTCTGTTATCACCGAAACACTGCTGCATAATGAGGAAATTTGAGCTTTCTTTGGACTACTGATTTCGGGAGTGTTAGTTCCCTCTGTCTTGATCGCAGAGGTATCAGCATCGCTATCACTCGTCACATTAGCGGATAAATCCTACAAAGAGAAAGAATGAAAAATATATTCTCTTTTAGTAAGAATGCCGACGCATGAATGGATTATCAACACCATTGCAAGGTATAAAGTATATCACTATAAACAAAACAATACAAGATCAACTTATGAACATTTTCAGTAGACACTGCCTTTCACCCAAGTAATTAAACATAAAATGATGATTTTTAAAATCAAGCAGCAGGAAAAATCTTCAAGATACCTTAAATTTCAGAAGATGTTTTTCAATGCCTTCACAACGGGCAGGGGTGACTGAGTCAAATTCGGAAATCAACATTTTCAAATCTTGATCAACTTGAAGTTAACTTTCATCATTCCCTTCTCAATTATATTCGCAATTTGAACTTCTTGCAGATGGACACATGCCAACTATATAACGTTTTAGACGTCTTTCTTTTAATGAATTGGGAATATTGAGGAAAGCGTGTTTAATTCGTGTTTAATTCGCGTTTTTCGAACCGATTAATGGTCTTCGTGACACAGTGATTAAGTGCTTGGCATATCGATCTTTCAGTCCGGTGGTCGAGCCCCGAGTGTCATAGGAAGTCGGCAGGAAGAGATACCGGGCTAAACGATCACAATGCTCCAGATTAAAAATCTCACTATGTCAGCACCGTCCGAGCCCACAGAATGGGGGAGATTTGAAGCTAAACCATCACTACGAACTATGACAGATGAAGATGGGTTACAGGTCAGAATAGTGCAATGGGTCATTTTATAAATATTTGTAAGTGCTGTCAATCATCAAAAAATATGATCTTCGATTAGAAAAGTGTATGAAATTCAAAGCTTCCGGTTAAATTCACGATACTCGAAGTAACGGCAACCAACACAACCTCAGTGTCTGACCTTCAAACACGGGGAAGAAGAGACAGTAGACGAGTGAGTGAGTAACTCGCACATCAGTGGTCGGATTCATACATGCACATTTTTTTCGCGTCGGCTGAAAATTTTCGCGTCATAATGATATCGTCATTTCTTCAAAAATAGACCTTTTCATATACCGGTATTTTTGACTGACATGAAGTGCGTTCCTGAAGAAAATATAGGCTTGTCGTATCACAAATAGTACAATTTCATTCCAGTCCTGCATTACATATTTTTTATTTCGAAGGCTTGTCGTATCACAAATAGTACAATTTCATTCCAGTCCTGCATTACATATTTTTCATTTCGAAGGCTCTTAGACAAAATTTATCTAACTTACCTCTTTACATGCAATTCTTTCCTCCTTAATCTTAAATTAACTTTTTCTTTAATGTTTTCCGATTAATTTTGGAAATAGACGTCTAACACTTATGACCTCATTCTGTTGCAACAGTTAATTCATTTATGCCTTTCATTACTATTCACTAATATATTCGTACTTACAAGTACCATTATACATGTTTCTTAATACTCATTGTAGAATTACACCATATATATATATATATATATATATATATATATATATATATATATATATATATATAATATGATCCTCCCTTTAACATTATCCCAATAATGAAACTCCCTGCTAATTGCGATCGGTCATATAGGGAGTGCAAAGAAAAGCTATGCATTGATATCATTAAACCATCTCTCAATCGTAATTGACATGTGCACAGAAATTAATTCTCTGCTTCTTTCATCTTTTATGATTTTTGATATTGTATTAGAGTGCATGATTTCTTTGATTTAATTTCGTGAAATGCATGTAAATACAGATTGTTTCATAAAAAATGGATCACCCTTAAACATCGCCTTAACTTCAACTTTGTCTAACTCCGCCAAACTTGAACGAATTTCTCTGAAATTTGGAAGATATGTCAGTTGGGCTTACTAATATCATTGTTGGAAATTTCAAGCATGAATATTGAGTTGTTTTCCTGTTATAGATAAAAAAAGTAGTAGATAATTTGATCTTCATTTAGCGATGTTACACAAAATCATACCTCACTCTTATAAAATTACATTTGTTTCCTTTGTTATGTAATATGTTGTTCTACAAGCCAAAATCTATCAAGCAAAACAAAAATATAGAAAATCGGTCAATCAGAGCCAGTATAGCACCATTATTCATCAACAATATTGTAACTGCTACATCTGATTAACTGGACTTCATGTTCCATAGCTTCCTGACTTCGTTGCGGTGGTGTTAGCAGCACTCCTGATTGCTTTCAGCTACAAATCTATCTCTTACCGGTTGAAAACAATACAAAGCACAAATGAACAATAACGAGATCGTATTCACAAAAGGCAAAGTGTCAGCCTTGCTAGAACTACTTCACATACAGCAAGGAACATGAATTCTGAACGCTATGTGAATGCTTTACGAATGAACATTGGCCAAATGACAGATCAACTTGGTTATTTATGATGATAATGCTACGTGTCACAGGAGTAGTAGAGTCAACTTATGCAAGTCTCAATTAGGGCTTAGGACATTATCTTGGCCAGCTCGTTCTCCTGATCTGAATCCCATAGAAAATGTATGGAGTATTCTAAAACGTAACGTTCGTCGTTCACTGCTACCTACAGATGGCGTATCACAACTTACGTCACTGTTAAAAAGAGAGTGGAGAAAGTTAGATCAGTCAAAAATCAACGACATCATCGAATCAATGCCTAGAAGAATTGGTAATGTCATTGACAATAAGGGTAGGGCCACAAAATATTAGCTTCTTAAGAACCGTTACTGTATCATAGCTTATCAGATTATATAAGGACATTTAAATATATTAGGGACATGAAATAACATGAAAAATGCTTTCTGTATCATACTTATGTTTTATTTAGTCAAATTTTAGGATGATCTACTTTTTATGAAACGGACTGTACGATGTTTATTTTCATTAAATGAATGCCCTTGAAAAGCTTGGTTGACCAAGGGAAACCGGTCGGGCGATAATTTTGCAAGTTTTTTCTGAAATTCGCGTGTTTGATTTCATTTATATATATATATATATATATATATATACTATATATACTTCAATTATTTTAATAGACGTAACATGTCTTTATATTTGTTTTACGTTTCCCAAATTTCCCTTGCGATCGAGAGGCATTGGCGGTGCCATTGGTAGATGCTGTCCTGTTGCCCTGACGATAACCATTGCGAGTTGGGTCGGCGTAGAATCAATTATGAGTAAAAATTTCACGTTAAGAATAAGTGTGGCTATACTATGTTTCCAACATCGCAAGATGCAAGAGCATTTTGAATTTTATTCAATTTATAGAGAGTCATCTTAACAATAAAAGCGACGAAAGCTATCATAAGTGTTTTAATCTACAACAGACCAATACTACATCGTAAACAATCGAGGAGTTTTATGATAAGAAGTGGAAACAGTTTAACGAGCGTTTAAACAAGAAGGACGAACGAATGCAAAAATCTATTCTAGACGTGACTTTTTGAAGGAGGTTCCTGCAACATTAAATGAATGTCTCTTCAGAACGTCATCAAGAACGAACAACAAGAGGTATTTGACGAAATTCTATTATATCATCAAATAAATTACAGATAATGATAACATATCTGAGGTCAACTTAAAGTACACATCACGATTCAAATGATCTCCCCCAAATCATCAGTATAACCTGAAAGCGACCGTGATGAAAGCTTGAAAAATATATTTTATCCAACCTGATTTAGATGTACATGTAAAGTGTATAACAGCCGATGTAACCCTGGAAAGAAATAGGAAAGGAATATGTGTACATCACCATTTAGTTTTAGTCTTTTAGACATAAAAGAAATGACTTTAAGGTGCCGAATGTTAAATAATTACTGTTCTGAAAAATTCAGTTCATGAAAACGGTTTAAAAGAGGATGAAATAATAAATGATTTGTTCTATCATTTCGGTAATAAGTAGTGTCAGAGCTAAATGACATTGACGCGAAAATATCCAAAATCATTTTCGCGTTGAAGCGACCAAATTCGCGTTTTCGCGTCAAATTCGCGTTTGACGCGAATTCGCGTCAAAATCCGACCACTGTCGCACATACAAGTAAATTTCCTCTTTAACACTCACTAATTGCTTCAAATTAGTCCAAGCTTATTGAAATATTCAAAGACTTCAAAGTTTCCCACAGTTTTTGGAGATGTTCAGTCAACGTCTGCATTGACACCAGGAGTAGGAAGCGTTAACAAAAATGCATAATTTCAACTCGTTTCCTTATAAGGTTAGGAGCGCAATATATTGCACAAACCATTCCGCAATAATCGAGTTTATCAAACCAACCACGATGGAGATTATCATATTACAATAAACTGAAATCCACGCCAACCTTGAAGTTAATATCCCATTCTCAAGTTGAAATTACGTCAATAGTATCATTATCAACTGTAGTTCCAACCACACTGAAATTACATCAAATCATATTTAATATAGTATCATCATTTATATTATTAATAGTACTACATTTCAGGTGTACAGTACTCACTCCGGACTAGAAGAATTCTCGGCTTCCATTTTATTGTATGTATCCGAGGGTCTGACTCTAGCTGTTTGAATCAGTCCACTCAAAGTCTCCCAAACCGAATCGTGTGGGCGGTTCACCAAGTGTCAAAGCGTAAAAATTCCTGATGATGTCATTGGTGACCTTCCCGATGACAGTGAAATATCAATAACCTTCCTACGAGTCTTCTAGTTGCTACGAGTCACTGATTAAAAGCTGTTATGTGATAAACCTGTAGTTTCAACAATCGTCAATAAGAAGTTATGGAAAGTGATCAAGTGTTTTCTCGTGTTAGGGCATGTTTTTCGAGACAGAAATTAATGTGCATGCATAGCAATTAACTAGAATCAGCAGATAACCTTTTACCATTACGCACTTCTTTTTGTGCAAGGTTGTCCATGAAATGGGAGAAACACTACAAAATTCCGCTGTCAATTTCTGGAGTCATTCTCAAATTCATTCAATATTACGATACACAATGAATGTGCAATGTACATGTATTTGCCAGTTGTAAGCACATATTTGTTAATGAAGATAATATGAATATTTCGACGCATCGTAATGGCTCTTATTCGAGATGTTTCTGAACAAAATCTTGAATATTATTCTGCTGCGAAATCATTGAATTGAGATTATTTTGAAGTCATTTTGAGAAAAAGTCATAATCATTGAAATCATTTTGAGACATGGGATCGCGCTAGGACGCAAACGAAATAGAGGATGACTTATTCGATTTTGGTAAATAACAGCATATCGCAGATTCTTTGTCTTGTCGACTTCGCCAAAGTGGTCAGAGCATGCACGACTATGTCCATTAGGAACAATGTTCCCATGCTTCGACACCATTTAATGAACAAGAAATCTTTTGTTGGGAATCTGTATAGGAGTTTCTATTTCAACGTTCAGTGTTGGCATTGTTGGTACATCCAAAGATACAATACTACATCATTTTTACAGCAAATTTAAAATGAATCTGGAGATGAAAATGCTGCCATTTGAAATGATGCGCTTGCATTTTGAGGGTTGTTTCTCACTGCGCGTGATAAAAATGCAATTCATTTATCGGTGCGTCTAATATCTGACGCTATCATCCTGCTTCCATGCTATTGTACTCACGCGCAGATCACCAATGACGCCATCACGTATTTTCGTTCAACTCTTTAGACTTAACGAAGCAACTTTCACTGCTGAGAGGCACGTCGAATGACTTCTGTCCCAATGCACATACGATTGAGGTCACGTTGAAAAATCAACCACAGTACACCTTACCTTAAATATTAGATTGAACAAACTTCCAAAAATGGAATTTTCTATTGGTCTGGTTCTCAAATTCCATTTGCATAATAAGATATACGGAACACATTAAATTACTAGTAGTTTATAACTCGAGACAGTTGCTGCTACAATATGCTAGCATATAATAGCATCAAAACAATCCTGATTCTTTCCTATATCATTTCATCCATATAATAACGATTGTCAAATGCTGCCATGAAAACGCAAGATATAAGTTACCTGTCGTCTCTTCATCCTAAAACGTCGAGGAATGAATATTATTCGTGAAGGAATGAAATATTTGGCACTGAAACTATCAAACAATATTCTTAAAATCAATATCTTTTCGAAAAAATTATAGGCGTTTCATGAAAATATATTGCTTCAAGGCATTTCAAAAACAGATCAATTCACATGAAATTAGATCAAATTTCCGATGTCAAAAACAGCGGATAGCGCCCCAAAAAATTTATGATGAGCATCTGTTACTTACCATATCCAAAGAAACTTCAAAACAAGTTTGAAAAATGTTCACGAAAAAAAAAAACAGAAATCACGTCAGGTATTAATGCAAACGACTAACATTAAGTTATGCAACAATTGTTATCATGCAGGCTTAACCCAACCATTCTCTAAAAATTCATCTTACTGAAGATACCAGGACGAAAACGCAGTTCTGATCTTCGGTCTCATTTCGTTCCATCTGCAGATCGCAAAATGCTTGCTGCTCATGATGCTCATTAATCACATGCACAAGGACTTATTGGAATAAACCACATAAACACAAATTAACCGAGGGAAATTAATTTTTGTGACAATGCAACTGGAATTCTAGTGGAAAGGTAAGCAAGGTATCTGCGGTTTTTCCGTCAAAAAAATCTAGAACATTTTCAAGATTTTTGTTGCATGAGTGATCCTCAATGTCACTGTTACTAGTCACTCTACGAAATGTTCAGGTGTAGAAAAGTGAACTAATGGTCATAACATTACCAAGAGTCCATCTGTTCAATTCAGTCATACATACAGGGTGGCACCAGGTCGGGGTGTGGGGAGGTTTTAACGGGTGTCACCCTGTTAAAAAACCTCTTAAAACATGTTAAATCCGAAATTTGATATCATTATAGTATATTACTACCGCATAACTTATAAAGTTAGGTTTCAAAAATGTATTTTTGATATAAAGAAGTCATACATCGAAAAGCCCATTAGTTCATGCCAAATCTGTAATCGAATTGCAGTGACAAAAATGCACGAAACTCTCAAAAATTGACTAAATCCTATGTAACAAACGTATCACCCGGAAGGAATAACAAATCATGCGCAAAAAATCAGTGGTTTGAGAAGCCAACAGAATTTCGTAGTATATGAAACAAATGCAAAGATCTAAAGTTCGGGTTATTCTATGACTGCTCGTCATCTGAGCTATCAAGTTCTTTTATAGGTGTGACACGAAGAAGTGATCTCAGGTTTAAGTTTGTCTCTGAGCTTCGTTTGTTGTAATGCCGCGACACTAAACTTTCTTTCGACCGCCGCACTTGATGTTGGAATGGTTGATAATCGTACCATAAAATCCGCAAACGATTTGACTGGTTCCTTCCGGGCAAGGTTGTCGCGAACACATCTCCAGTATGTTCTGGGACCCAATGCGCTAAGTGCCGGCTGATAGTTCAGCTTCATGGAAAATAACTTATATATCAAATAGAGGTTGCAGAGATAACAGCTGACTGCTTAGCTTCAATTAAATTGCGTAGACTGGTCGCCTCGAGACCCATTTCATAGGAGTGTAGCAGGCATTCGACCATATAAACGACACAGTAGCCTATAGGCCTACAATACTTAGATACAGGAATAAAAGCAAGATCATAATAGAACACTATCCCCGATTACCCAAATAATCGGTTTTTCACATGAAATATTATTGTAAATGCGAAAAATGCTGTAAAAACTGCCCATTCACAGGCACTTTTTGTAAAAAATTACCAGATTTGAGAACTCACATCAGCAATTTTTACATACTTTTAACAGGGTGTTAAAACCTGGGGCCACCCTGCATACATATCATTGACATTCGTAAACAATTAACAAAGCTTCTTCTCATAATGACAACCGATTCTGCTAATGGATAATCAAATCGAAATATCATTCAAAATCATTGCAATGATCACTATTGCTAAAAAGCGATGATATCAATGCAAAGCTGGTTTGGTGCAACATAAAAATAAACTAAGAGGTGATGTGCAGCCGATGGCATCAATTATAGATCCAAATACTTTTAACAGGGCTGCCACTCTTATCAACAATAAAAACCGGAAAGTCAAATCGGAGTGGGTCCCCCCCTAAATTACGTAGTTGTGGGCCCCTCAAAGTACAAAATCTTACAATCATTCGATATCACACAACCCGGTGAGTTTTGAAAGCGTTAAAGCAGAAGTTGGGTCTCTTCCAATAAAGATGCTTCTGAATCGTCACAGTTAGCAACTAAATGTATTAAATTATTAATGATGCCTATTCAATCATCAGCTTCATCAAGGTGCACTAGAATACATGACTCGAGCAGCTACTATTTTCAGAAAAACCGTTTTCGAAGGTTAGACAGAGTGTACTACAAAGACCCCTCTACCCTCCCCCTAATACAAAATCGGCATGAAGTTATTGAACGATTAACGATTTCAGCTCGATATAAAGACTGCATATTATCGAATAATCTACATGGCCCATGGATGATTTTACTTAACTGTTTCAAAGACAACTTTCTTCATTTCGATCAAAAATTTTACATTCAAATTTATAATGCACTAATACTACTATACTACAGGTATACTACTATAATGTAGCATTGTCATTTTCTATTAATCGTGCCATGACGTCACACGGTGCAAGATCCCGTCTTTATTGTGAAGAATTTTCATGATACCACTAGGAAATTGCTATTCAGCTGTTCTACGTTTGGAAGACCGCTTCAGCAGAGCGGTCTTATCTTCATACAAAATCCATGGTCAGCGCGGTCTAAATGCTTGGGCAAGCCATTTTCTTTGAGAGAGCCATCATTCTTTCGAGAAATCGAGAATGTGTGGTAAAATCTTCTTTTATATGCTGCATAAAATATACCGAATGTCATGAAGGATAGGAATATCTTCATGCAGGATGGAATGCCAGCGCACTACTACAGATCCATCGCAAATTATTTAAACAGCAATTCTCCTAAATCCAGGGATGAGAACGCGGTGTCAGAAAAAAATCCGAAGATATCTTCTAGGGACCCAAACGTTACCTGTTCTGGGGCTCATTTTCAGTTTTGATATGATCACAAGTAATCCAAGATTCAACTTTAAATAGTTATGAATCTTTATGCGCCTACACACTATATACCATATGCTGCGACCAAAAAACATTGATTATTAATGCATTAAGGCCATAGATAATAATTAATTAGAGCTCAACCATTTTCAGGCAAAGTATCGCAGACTTTCCAGACCTCCAACCTTTTATGAGTGTAACTAGCAGAGTTTTAATGTCTTTAATGCGATTTTTTTAAAAATATCTTTGGTCTCTCAGCTGCAATTCATCCTTCTCGCTCACACGATGAGAATTATTAAGCTGGAGAGACATACCGCTTAGAGTGTCCCATATTACCCGCCATACATATACTATTTTAAAAGCTGTAAAAATGTTTGATAAAATTCTTAAATTGAAAAAAATAAATATTGCAACCATAGCACAAGACCCCAGCTTCCATATCCAATGCACTTAAATTCATGAGAAAACTTGATTGATGATATAATAATAGCTTTACTGAAATCTAAATTTTACATCAGCCCTGCTTTTGACCTACAAAAATTCGTATATCACTTGTGTTTTAATCACACAAGCGGAAGTATGCAGCCGATTTCGCTCAAATTTTGTGTTTGCAGCTAATGATCACATCAATAAGTAATCACCTTCATTACTCCAAAATATTTGCAGGAAGTATCTTTTTTCCAAGATATTCGTTAAGTGTCCCATATTACCCGCCGTCCCATATTACGCGCACCTACCCTGGTAGAATTTTGATATTTTCAAAGCCCTGCACGCGAAACCTCCAGCCTTTTGAGAGTATAACTGGTAGAATTTTGATGTATTTAATGCCATGCAGGCGAAACCACCTGGAATGTATAAAGCACTTTCTCGTCATTACATTATCAAACAGGAATTAGGCCTACAACTTTTCTCATCTCCATGTTATTTCAAAATGTCATGATGAGGGAGGTTTTTGTGAATCAAAATTTCTTGGCGTTTATAATGAGTTTCATACTGTATGAGTAATACTAAATACTCAGTAGAACAAAAGGAATTGCTTTGCCATAGAATCGACTTGGCCATTCACCATGAAATTGTACGAGGGGCGTTCCAAAAGTATCCGGATTGAGCCCATAACTTTGAGAGTAATTATCTGATGCCTCTGAAGTTTTGATATGTTCAACCCATTATCATCATTAATAAGCACAAAAAATTTCATCCCGATATCTTTATTAGTTACAAAGCTGCAAATATTTTAGTAATGTCACTACTCAAAATTTAGTGACGACCAAAAACAATGTTTTGTCAAAAAAGAAAAATGGATATTTAAACATTTTTTATCAAAAAAAGAAAAAGGGATACACGTTACAAACTAACAGTCTTCTTGTGGCAGAGCAACCTTCTCAATGTAGTCACCTTGCAACATGATGCACTTCTTCCAACGATCTTCAAGTTTGCGAATGGCAGACTTGAACCATTCAGGTGAGATGGACGCCAACACTGATCTCGTCTTCTGTTCCAGCTCCTCCCTTGTGTCGAAATGCATTCCACGAAGAATGCTTTTCATATGAGGAAATAAGGCATAATCCGATGGTGACAGGTCTGGGCTGTATTGGCGGATGCGGTGCGATGTCCCAACACAGATCATCTATCCTCTCCATCGTTTTCCCAGCGGTGTGGGGTCTGGCGTTGTCTTGATGGAGCAGGATCACTTTCGATTTCTTCCCTGGACGGCGATGTTGAAGATGGTGATGGACTTCTTGCAATACTCCACAGTGGTAATCCGCATTGATTGTAGTGGAGTCGGGAAGAAAGTCCAAGTGGTGCTCTCCGGTTTCTGAATACTCGTATCTTCCATCGCGTGACTGTATCGACGATTGATTGAAAAATCATTAAGTCATTAACTTTAATGTGACAATTCGTGAATCATGAACATCGAACGCAGCTCAGTGAAATCCATGAGACGAGTGCAATTCAATAACAAACTTTGCATCTGACTAAATCAGTCAACATTCTAAAGCAATAGAAGACATCAAAGTCGTGAGAAGAATTCATAAGAAAGAAAAGAAACAATAAATGATATGATCTTACGATTCTTAATAATCAATTTGGTCGTCACTAAATTTCAAGTAGTGACATTACTAAAATATTTGCAGCTTTGTAACCAATTAAGATATCGGGATGAAATTTTTTGTGCTTATTAATGATGATAATGGGTTCAACATGCCTAAACTTCAGAGGGATCAGATCATTACTCTCAAAGTTATGGACTCAGTCCGGATACTTTTGGAACGCCCCTCGTACATGGAGACTACAAGTGAATCCGTGTACTTTCTCCTTATAATCCATTTCATTTGAATTGGAGGGGTAGTTTTAGAATTAGAGAGAATTTCTGAATGTACCGGTATGCAGAATTTCTACACGAAAACTGCATGAAACGCAAAATCGACACGAAAGGAAATCATTCTCATTTCTGTAGTTGTTTGCGAGATTTCAATTTTCGCTGGTGTCTTCGCCTAAATTTAGCCGCTTTCACAACAAGTGATCGTACAAAGCATTTTTTTCGTCATTCCCTTGTATTCCCGAAACTTTTTGGTAGATTTTTCTTTCATATTTTTCTGGCACGCTTCTTTAAAGACACGTTTTGGAGAGCAACAAAGAGATCACAACTCAATTCATAATAGACTCCATAATTACGTATCACAACTTTCTCGTCCCGGTCTCAATCTTATAGGTCCCCTACAATCTCAAAATTTCAATTTATATCTAAATACAGCCCTTCACAATCTCATGGGTCCCTTTCAAAATCTAAATGTGGCCCCATCACAATCTCAAAAGGGCTCATTCACAATCTCGAAAATGCCCCTTCACAATCTCAATAGGGACCTTCGCAATCACAAAAGGGTCCCTCACTATCTTAAAGTGCCCCCTCACAATCCTAGAAGGTCCCCTCACGATCTCAAAAGGGCCCTTCGTAATCTCAAAAACCCTTCTAACGATCTTTAAGTGCCACTGCACAATCTGAAAGGGCCCCTCACGATCCTAAAGGGGCCCCTTCGCAGTCTAGAAAGGGCCCCTTCACAATCTCGGAAGGGTCCCTCTCGATTTATACGGGCCCCTTCGCAGTCTCAAAAAGGGCCCTTCACGATCTTTAAGTGCTACTGCACAATCTCAAAGGGGCCCCTCGTGATCATAAAAGGCCCTTTTACAATCTTAAAGGGCCCACTGGCAGTATCAAAATGGGCCCTTCAAAATCTAAAATAGTTCAAAACCCAAATTATGTGTTCCTTGGCCAAACATTTTCTCACTTCTTAGTTTATTCTAAAAAACGGAAATCCGGTTAAAAAACGAAAGAGTGGCAGCCCTGAAAGAGCCCTTCACATTCCTATAGGGCCCCCTCACTATGTCAGAAGGGCCCTTCACAATCTAAAAGGGCCTCATAACGATCTCAAGAGGGCCCCTCATAATCTTAAAGGGCCTCTCACCATTTCGAAAGGGCCCCTAAAATGCTTCAGAAAGCAAATTATTTGTTCCTTGGTAGAACATTTTCACACTACTTAGTTTAGTCTAAAAAAGCCGGAATTCCCCCGGAAAAAGCCCTGCATATTACAGTATAGCCTATTTAAATATCATACATCATCTCTTTTCATATTGGGTGTAGTGCAAAAACGAAAATTTGCGAGGCAGCCCCTCGTCAATAGGCTACAGTACCGCCGGTTGCCCTTGGACTTTGAGAGCACACAGTCCTACAATTTTGTCTTATTCGACGTAGGCAACATTAAAACTTTGCTTACGGCTTCAATAATTAAGTACCATTACCTTTACAGTATTAGGAATAATGCTTCTGTAGCCGACAACACGAATACTTTTTCTATTGACAGTTGTAATAGAAAGGGTTGCTTGTGCTGTAGGTCCATACATAAATCTTCCTTTTTCGTCTCAAACACCATTAGAAAGGCTTTCCTCTTAGATTTAAGTGGTCCTTTCAATTGCAAATCCAACATTGTAATCTATCTCATTTCTTGCAACGAATGCGGGTTCCAATATATTGGTAAGACCACCCAATCTCTAAATGCTAGATTGAATGGTCACCATCACCATGCATCCTCAAAACCCACTACTTTCCTTTATGAGCACTTTAGGCAAGATGGTCATAATTTTTGCAATATTAAATTGCAAGTTATAGACCATGTTGATTCCAACTTTTCTAATAACTCGGACCTTAGAGATAAGGAACTTCAGAAGAAAGAGGATTTTTGGATAAAGACAGTGTGTACTATCTTCCCACTTAGTCTGAACGATAGAATTCAAGGTTTTGGTTGCGTCTCCAAAGGTTCCTTGCATAAGCAGTACTTCTCTTCTCCACTCCTTAGAAGACCTAGAGGATACGGGATTCACCGTAATAAGAAAAATGTCTTGACCAAATGCTTAGAATCTCTCTACGATAAAATTAATAACCTTTGTAATTCCATCATGTTTTACGAATTTTACCTCAATCTGAAATCTAAGTCGTACCACACTTAAGCAACTTCTTTCCTTTACTCTGAGCAAGCCTGGCACCTGCTCGTATCTAGTTGAATCCTTCTGTTCGAGATTCTTAAAAGTCGAGGATTTGGTTGATAAGGTCGACAGGGAAGTTGTTGTCATCCCTTTTGAGAGCAAAGAATTAGATCTATCGAAAGTTTCTTCCATTTTCGCCGATTTCCATGTTAGCACTCTGTTGCCTAGTCCAATTCGTAGTAAAAGTCCACTGCAGGTTTTCTTCAAATACACCACCCCTATTGGTTGGAAGCTGTTCAGTTACATCCAGATTTTAAAGAAAACTTCAATAGATGAAATCAGAGAACTTGTTAACAAGCCTTGTCTTTGTTCCAATTGTCTTTGTCTTCCTATCTTCTGCTAAAAAGCCCGCTTCACACGTGGTAACTGGTGATTTAAGTATTATTTCCAATCCAAAACTTAGGGACTTGATGGCACAAAGGGTACCAATTATAGAGAGCCTATTCACAAGTCTTGAGATTTTGTCTAAGTCAGCGTTAAAAATGCATTAGCTACCTTTATTTAAAAGTCCTGTAGAAAATACGCCCTTGACAAGTCAGACGCGGTTGGTCTGAGGCTGTCCATAAGAAATTGACGGAACATTGTACCGCCCTCAAGGATTCCTTTGGCAAAACGGTTGAAGATAAGTCTATGGTTTTACCTAAACTTTTCTGGATGCCACAATTGCGCAAGCATCCGTATAATAGCAGATTCACAGCTGGTCCTAGGAACAGCACTTCCAAAGATTTGGCCATACTTGTGAACAAAGGTTTGCAATTGGTCCGGGACAAGCTTAGTTGTTATTGACTTCCATCAAGCATAATTCGCGTGTGAACGCCTTCTGGAGTATCAAAAAAAACTTCTGGGGAATTTCTAGACAGAATGTCGGGTTTGAATTGTCACTCCTTGCAAGTTATGATTTCTCCACACCGTACCTGAATTTAAACCAGGTTAAGGACTCCATGAGAGACATGTGAGTCAATTTTTAACAGTTCCAAGAGCCTCATCTGCATCGGCTATTATAGAACCTTCTCGAACAAGAAATGCAGAGGATATCACTGCTGGTCCAAAGCCCAATTCCTCACTGCTACTAGTTTCATCCTAGATAACACTTTTGTCACCTTCGGGGGACTTGTCTTCAAACAAATTCGGGGCATTCCTATTGGTGGGAATTCCAGCTCACTCTTGGCTGACCTATTCTTAGCACACAGGGAGTTCAAGTTCGTGACGGGCTTATAGCGAGTAAGAGATTTGGCTTTGTCAAACTTCTCTCGTGCCACAAGGTAGATCTACGACATTTGAGTGCTTATTTACAAACAATCGGATAAGATCCTTCCTGAAATATAACTGATCTGTTACTTTAACCTTTCGACGCTCACCATCAAACCTTTGTATGGATCTGTGCGGAATAGAATGATATCGAGGCGAAAAGATAAGCCAAGGTGATGGAACACTGCTAGCGTAAAGAAAGGAATGGGATCACTGTCAGCTGCCGTTGTGAATACAGCCATGTAACACTCAATTTATTACTTGATGAATTCTTATTTTGAATTTTTTTGTAAGCTCAATTAAAACAACATGCTATCTCTTAGATCCAAATATGGGTCGGGATGGATTGACACAAGATTCTCCTTCAGGCTTAAATTTAGGCCAAAAATTGACAATATGACAATAGGCTACACACAATATATAATAGACAATTCAGCTCCCGGAATGGTTTAAATTCTTCGACCAAGTCATTGGAATTCGTTCAGTAATGCTGCATATTTTTTCTATGAGACAAGCTTAATCACGACGAGATCAAAAACATGATGCTATGTGTGACTGAACAACTCAAACTTACTTTTGTAATTGGCCTACACATTAAAATATGTGCTTCATGTCGATATTTTCATAAGAATACATGTCCCATTTTGTCATGTGTCCAGAGTCACATGGACATTTTTTTAAAACTACCGCACATATGTTTAATGGTGGTGATCTTTGATAAGCATGATGTACTAATGCAAATGCAACTTTACTTTTCATAACAAAATAGATAAATAACAAAATAAATTCTACTTCAAAATAAATAGAGTTAAACTTCATAACTGTCCAAAGTCACGCTCTTTCGGTAGGTACACAAAAGAAACATTTCACTTAAATCAGAGAGTTATGATAATAGTAAGTTGAAACAACTTAGCAACATAAGATTCATTTTGAGGAGGCCAACAATATCACAGTGACAATTGAAAAACTGTTACTTTTTAAGCTGGTGACTAGGATTTAAAAATTAGGTTCCGATCGCGCCACTGCATGCTTCTCAACAACAAAAATTATTAAATTTCTTAACTGGAGCAGCAGGTTTGCTGTTGACGATGACAATGTCATTAACTCTATTAACGAATTTTTGGACTTCCCTAAGCTGATCACTTGTCAAAGAAAGCGACTGATGCTACGGTCAATAGATTCCTTGAAGTCTAAGCAAGACTTTCGATGATGCTGCTATGAACACGAGTAGGGGAAATGTTCGAATTCTACCCTCCTTTGTACACGCCAGTGATTCCACCACCCATAGAACATGATCTCATAAGCGTCGAATGATGACATCTTTCTCTGTGCCATAGCGTCTTTTATTTCGGAGTCTCAACTTGCGAATATGAAAAAATCAGATATTGAGACAAAATTACGCATGTGACTTTACATATGCATTTTAACATATGAACATTCATTGGCTCAGACATCCAGGAATCGATATTTTATATCAATATTTTTCAATTTTGTGCAATCTACATGCATGTGATGATGCACAATGATAATCTAATGATCTAATTATGCATAGCTTCACACTTTCGCACTTTGAATCTGGGCGAGAACAGCCACCCTATATAAATATTTTGACCAATGAGCCTTCATATTCTTGCATGCATATGGCATATGCAAAGTCGCATTCGTGCCACAATTCCCCTTTCACGGCAAGCCCACAATTTTCAATCACAAAGCATCTATTGGCAGGCCGATCTTAGACTACTGCCTTACTACATCAAGGAATGAATCATTCCGTAAAGTCCACAGGGAACATCGAATGATGATTATCATTTCAGTTGGCATGTCTTAGTCAGTTATCTAGTCTGCTTTTGCACAATCCGGCTAACAAAGCTAGGTTCCGATTTAATTCGTCATGGTCTTGGCTTCATCTAAATTTGAACGACGAGATCATCTTTACGAGACTCTCAACTCGTTTGCCAAACAGCTTAGATTACCAAAACCACGCGCCTGAAGTTAAATTTAAAATATTGAGAGTTATTTCCATATTTATAGTGCAAATAAACAACTCTACACTCGTCTCACTACACATTATGCTCTTCTCAATGCATTGCTTCGTGCTCTATGCTGCTCCTTTTGCGCCAAATAGCTCTATGTCATACATTATGAATAGAGTGGAAAAAGTGGAAGGATTCTTCACAAAACTTCGTTTCATTGATACTTCCTATGCACCTATGTTTCCTTTTAGATGATTGAGAATTGAGAGAAATTGAGAAGCCTATGCTGCATGATATCCACTGCCTACATATGCTTACTCTATGACATATGCAAATGAAAACCAACCTTTTTTGCGAATCCAGAAACATGCGCCAGCTGGTGTCAAACATCTTTGAGGAGATCTATTCACATTTGATTAAGAAGATTGAGTTAGCAATAGGCCCTGAGGTCGCCCATGATAAAGTTTTGATTCTGAATCGGCAATTCTAGAGCACTAGATCAATAGGTGTGTATACTAGTGTTCTTTAATCCATGCCATAGAGTTAGTGTCTCCATCCTTTACTCTCTGACACTCTTATCTGCTCTTATCACTCTATGACTTGTTCTAACTTGGTCTATCATAAGATCCTTCGCCATGATCCAAAGTGCACTCCATAGATACAAGGGGTTTTCAAAAGGAGTTTGCATTTGCTTGCATAGACATCATTGTTCACAAATTCAACCATGATAGATGTAGAGTAAGATGCTAGCAAATATTAGCAATGCACTTTTTATTTTGATATGTGATATCTGCACATCTGGCTCAGTTACCGACGGAGCACAAATTTCTAACATGTTGGCCATGGCGCAGTATTGGAAATTGGTATATGATCATTTGGCAAATTGGTGTTAAAAATCTTTGGGTGTCCGGCAAATCCTGAAATTCTGATGTGATGATGGCATTGATCATTTTGTGACTACACCTTAGAGCTGCTTCACAGATCCATGAAAATGCGCCAAATGTCGAACATATATCTGTCTGGAAGAAAAGGCCAGACAAAAATCGAACGGTAACACAAAAGCAATAAGAAAATTGAAGTGCCAATATATATATGTTTGTCTGCGTCAAACCAATACCCGCGCAAATTTAGACAGCTGTTTATTCCATATTCCGAGGGATATAACTCTTGTCTTCAATTATGAAGTCAAAATAGATAGAGAAAGCAGGCATTCTCATGCCATTGTACAGGTCTTGTGGCAGCAACATGATGCCTGAAAGGGGACAGCGGTCTGTCGTATTACAGTGCAAAGAGCTGCAAAAGATAATATATTTAACATTAGAAAAAGAGTATCGGCCATTGCAAAGATATGTAAAGGATTTTGCAGATGGGGATATTTTGAGGGACTGTCTTAGGAAAGCAGAGGTAAGTGACTAGAAGGAGGATGTTGGTTATCTCATGTTTTATTTGAAATTCTTTGATTAGTGAGTGAAGAGATGTAATTGTTTCAAAACTACTGCAACTCAATCTTTTACAGCGTCTTCCTCGATCGTTCTAACATAGTACTACGTCAGCATATCTTATGTTTCCACATGTTGTTTACATCAACTATTAATAAAACAATTACAAAATGAGCCGCGGGTATGCCTGTCAGATAATTTGTAAGCTTCTAGTTTAATATAATGCAATCTGCAACTTTTTGCAGAGATGAAATGAAAGCAAGGTACAGTTTGATACAGTTTCTTTATTTCTCTATGATAAGTTTGACTTGCTGACAGTACCTTTAACTCTTTCACAATCAACCACTCAAGGTTTACAGCCTTGGTTCAAAAAAGATGTCACAACTTTCAAAATTTGAGTTTGTAAATGATTGGTGTATTATGCAAGGACTGCCCAATGTCTTGCTGGTTTGTTAGATGACCTAGTGAATTTGATGCAATGGTTGTTGTTCCAAATGTTGAGCTTCGCATCTACACAAATCCTGCATGCTTGTCCTACAAATTTGATGTGTCTGTTAATAGGCAGGCTGCAAAATGTTGACTTTTCGAAGATCTAGACGAATTGGAATTATTGTGTTTTCCAATCAATCATTCTAAGCTACCATTTCCTCAATGCAATGCTTAAAATTCGTTGACTCTCTGATGGTAAGTTTATATTACTTGAAGAAAGATTGGGTGGAAAAGAGTAATGGGAATGATGGGTCTATTTTTATTCGCAGAAGGTCGCACCTACGGCCTGATGCAGAAAGCACGTAATTACTTGAATTGCTATCTCAGGCAGCAATATTGTCAATCAATGAATTGTTCATCATTTTGTCAAGTAAATGAGAGATAGCAAATTCGTGTTATGAAATTAGGGTGGATAACCAGTTAATACGGTTATAACAAGGTTTTAAAGAATTGATAATTCTATCAGTGTTTATCGAAGTGCTTATTTACAGTTGCAATACTGATTATTCTCACTCATGGCCTTGATTATTGTGTCTTTTAGAAAGAAGGCTTAATTATCAAGTTTGAGGTATGCCGGCTAACCACCTATTCAAGCGGACTTCCTTTGAACAAAACTGAATTATTGTCGCATTTTATTCAAATATTAAATGGTGGCTGATATTACTCCCAACATGTGGCCCATAACACTCACGAACTTTTGAAAATGGCAAATTGACTTCCATTCAGGAAATTTTATGTGCAATGAAGTGAAACGGCATCATGGAAAAATAATATATGGAACCTCTTGTCTATGTCCATGGCTAGTTATTAGACTAAAAAGTAAATCCTAGAGCGGAAAATTTGCTTTCTACAACCCCTTAAACTCTGGTGACTCGCGTCAAATTGAAGATGTAAATTAAAGTCCGAAGCAATCTAGAAACTGCTGTTTACATTTCCTTACATTCGTTGAAACGCTTTTTCAAAGAAGCTTTGCTTCTAGTACTCGACGTTGAGCTGGTCTTCAGGTGTTGTCACAGTGTGACCAACGTTTCATCAAGGATTTCACTTTTGTCATGCAATGCAACCTCCACTTAATCTCGGACTTTGATTCTCCCTGAGCTACGAGTTTATTAGAAGAAAAATGTCCAATTGGCCATGGTTTGACATTGCCAACATGTTAAGTCATAATCTATTTGCTGCTATGACGGGAGTCCGAGTAAGACACGATTCGTCCTTTGTAAATATTGGGACTCAACAGTGCTTTCAACATGTTGTCCATTCTTGCAATTCACCACAGTTACTAAGAAGATAGACTTTTTTATTTCCTAGTTCAGAAATTACGCAACTCTAGAGGAATTATCCGACATTGTTGTGTGATTTTGCTGAACATGCTGTGCGGTTGTGCCGTTAGGCCTATCTTCTTCGTTTCATTTTTATTTATGTTTTTTAATCATAGGTCAAAGAGAGAGAGGACGGGTCTATGCATCAAAGGTGTCCCTCAGCAAAATATCCAAGATAAAGAAGCAGACAATTCGAAGAAAGAAAAGTGGGGAATGATAAAGGCATGTAACTAAATAACTAACTAATTGCTCCTTAATTGTACCTTAGCATTTTCAAAAGTTTCATCTCAATGACGCACAGGACTGGCATCTGTGCATCAGTAACAACAGGCTGTACAGGTGCATGATTGGATGGAGTCAGAGAACTTCAGTAAAATTAGGGGCGAAAAATCTAGCAAACAAGTTTGTCTTGTTGGTCAATGATATGGCAGATAATCCTGAAGGTAATCGCAAGGGAGGAAAACTTGAACCACAGAAGTTAGAACAAGTCGCCCTAGACCAAGACCTGAAAGCACGGCTACCGGTTGGACATTCTAGTAACTTAGCAGAAGTATATAGTGCTGTTGAGCAGATGATAAGGATGTTTCAGATAATATAATTCTTCGACTGCTACCAAACGCGTTATTTGCTTCTTCTTTCCAAACCCCGTATCCCCCCCCCACTCACACACAACAACTGTAACCGCAAATCTGGTTCTTCAGTAGCGGGAAAAGTAGAAGCCAAAAGAGTTTCGGAGGCTTGCCGGGTACTGAAGGATTTTAAGATTTTCCAGTCACTGTTTTATTTAGCAACTTCTCCGCATGCTGCTCAGTGTGAGATGAGGCTTGGTTGTACAGGAAATTAAGATGCTGCATGTCATCGCATTGCACATCTGAACGTATTTCTTTAATGAAACATTTGCTCCACCTCTGAGGTATCATGTCAAGTGTGTTTCAACCCATCCTATCAAGTCATCATTTAGCAAATTGAAGTCTTCTGAGAGTCCCAAGCTCATGGATATTGTTTTATATAATGAGATTGTATTGCCAAGTCGCAAAATCATGAATAAGAGCTACAGTACTAGGTCATCACAAGAGACCAGCCAATCATCTTTCATGACTAGCAACCACCTCTCACGAAGAGAGAAATGGCACTGCAGTTGTTAATTGAAGATGAGGGGACTTATATTATTTTTCATTTGTTTGCATAAGTAAATTCTATGCTGAATATCATTATTTGTAAATTTTTAAAGGACATGTAACTTTTATTATCTGTAAATGAGCAATGGAATGAAATCAAGTAAAAATGGAATCGATTAAAATGCCTATTCATCTCAAAATGAATGGTCACATTTAGTTTGAAAGTGAAAAGCATTTCCACAGCTATAGTACATTTTCAAATAAAGGCATTTAACAATAACACTTAACCCCTCTGTCAATATCATCAGTATATAGATAGCAATGAGTCACTATAGTAGGCCTACCTTTTCTTTAACCTTCCGGGATCTGGGTGGAGATTAGAGTCGTGTGGATGGAATTAAAACATAAATAAACTCTCTTTAAAACATTAGTGACTGGGAAGACAAACATATATTTTTTCCAACCCTACTTATTGGTGCACTGCATTTTCAGGAGAAGATGCACGAGAAATTCGCTGAACAAATGCACTTGATTTTGCATGCCAGTGAACGGGAAGTGGAAGCTCTCCATGAATATCCAAGAACTGAACAGTATTTATCGTTTGTCGGTGTAGATGAAGATGTGATTCAGGTAAGATCAGTTTATTATCTACCAGTGAATCTTGAATCATCGATAAGGATGTCTTTCCAGGGAATGACGAAGATTCGTGAAATTTGTCTGATGCAACTTTTGAACATGTCGGACGAGGAGATCGAAACCGTCATGAAAAATTTTTGTGCCCCTCCTGACAACGGCAGTCGCCTGATATGCGCTCTCAGTCTGTTGCGTAAGGAGATGCATAAGCTCAATTATCCTGAAGATTATACTTCTGTGACACCTTCACCAGCTCCTATTCCTTCGTATCAGCGCCCGTGCGATCCTTCAACATGTGAGTCGAACAGTTCAGCAGTTGAGAACAATGGAGGAGACGAAGAAGTTGTGGAAGGAGGGGTTGGGGAAGGTGATGCGGTGAGATTGTCCGTATCTTCTGCCGCAGATTCAACTTCCCATAGTCGTGCACAGACCCCGCATGGCCATGGAGGCAATGGAGAACAGAACCTCAATGACAGAACCTCACCCCCTGGTCTCATTGACTCGATGGCTGGAAGAGAAGACGCAGTTGGTTTCGTATCAGAGGCGGAAGCGGAACCTGATTCTGACCCGCGCAGCTTGAATGGAGAGGATGACGATGACGAAGCAACAACTTTAGGTGGATTTCCCGTTCGGGGATTTGTTGGTCCTTCAAGGTCGGTTCCTAGTACACCAGGTCCTGTGACCAGGCAGCCTCGTGCTTCCGCTTCTCCTCCCTCTTCTCCTCTTATTCGAACTGGAAGAGGTATCTTCCCTTCCAGTAGTGCAGCTGTTGTTGGAATTGGGAGCTCATCTAATGTAGCTTCGTCTAGCACCGTTCTGATGAACGGGAATCACAAACCGGGAACTCCTCCTCCCAATCATCGCCGCATTCAGGTGTGTCTACCCGACCCAGGTGGTCTTTACAAATCACTGTCTCACGAGTCGGATCTGCATAATCGAGTGGGAACGGCATCTCCTGGTGGACATAATGCCAATGCTGTGCATGCGGCTGTTTTGTCGGCAGCCGAATCAGGTCAGAACTTTCTGAGGAATTCTGGACGTTCCGGCGGTGGACATAAACAGAAGAAGTCGAGCGGTCAATCTGGTAAGTGGAAAGAAAGATTCTGTTATACTACTGGTAAAATATTTCATAATTTATAGAAAGTTGAATTTGAAGAATGTGCTTTGAAAGTTCACTTTATCGAGATTTATTTACATCATCAATTTTGCATCTAAATGCGTCAGTCTGCGGAAGTCATTTACTCATTAGAATTTTTAGGAGAGTAGGTCGTTCAAGGAAGAATTGCCTTTATGTTTCCTTTTAAAAGGGAACTTCAAGCCGTCAGTGCTGTTTTTGTTTCATATAAGCCATCTGGAAATTGAGCCTCGAAAACCGGAACATAAGGTTTAAAAATTCTGCAGAGATCCTGGAGACATGGACTATGATACATTGGTAATTCGTATGCTTTAAGTGTAACGCACTGATGTCACTTCTGAATAAGATGTTGACTTTGTTTATTTTAATCGATATTTTCGTTGCTGCTATGAATGAATGTATATATATATATATATATATATATATATATATATATAAAAAAACAATGCAAATAATATGGAGGCGTAGATGAATAAATAAATAATAGATAATATGGACTAAAAATCAAATTCCTGTAGCTACCGGTTTCGATGTATTAATTATTACATCTAATCATGCATCAGGAGCTAGACAATACAATATTACAACTGAATGGAAAGAAAAAAATGACACAGAATTCAAAGAAGGTTTAAATTGGGAAATGAGGCAGCTTTCTTTGATCTCTCTCATATGTTTAGTCGTGTTCCGTGAAAGCTGAAAGAAAGGCATCACTTCAAACTGCTTGTCTTTATCCGCGGCGCATCGAGAAATATGTCTACTGACAGGTAATGGAGCTGCATCTGGGTGCTTAATATGATGTCTATGCACTGTCATTCTGTTTTTTAATAGATCTCCAGTTTGACCAATATATACCTCCATACACCCCAAACATCGCAACACGTAAATTACATTATGAGAGTAGTAGTTCATGTTATGTTTGATGTTAAATGTTCTGTTGCGGAAATGAAATGTCTTTCCTTCAATTATATAATGACAAGTTCCGCATTTGTTCTCGTTACATTTTCTTGCACCTTCTATTTCATCATTTTTGTTTCGCCGTAGTAGTGACAAGAGGGATTGTGATTGTTTATATGTGGCTTGAATTTGGTAGCTGTTAAACGGAGGCAACATTTTTAAACTTTGAAAAGAGGGCGGGACAACTTTATGAAATGACTTCGTGTTGTTCGGGTTATATGTACTCATGAATCGGATTTTCTTTTCATTACTTGGTTTACATGAAACAGTAGAATTATCATCACTAGTCTTCAAAGCTTTTTCAATCGACCCATCAATTATCTTCTTAGGATAATCTAATCTTCTTAGTTTTTGTTTCAATTCTTCAAATCGTAAGGGCAATATTTCCTTTTCAGACACGATTTTTTTAAGGCGGCAAGCTAGACTGAATGGAATGTTTCGTAAAATATGTCTTGGATGGCAAGATTTATATGGAACATATGACATACTGTCAGTTGGTTTCCTGTATACATCGGTTTCCAGTCTATTACTTTTTTTGTATAATTTCACATCCAAGAAATGCATTGAAGATGAACTATTTTCCATTGTGAATACGATATTTTGATTTAAATTATTTAAGCAATTATATAGAAGAGAAATGTCTCCGAATTCCTTCGGCCAGACAATGAAGCAGTCGTCAAGATATCGTGTCCATTTCGAGATAAAATACTCACATTGAGCTTCTGACAAAAATTCTCTTATCTTTTGATAAAGTGTGGTCTCCAGATATCCCATCACAGGGTTCGCATAAGATGGTGCACATTTGGTACCCATTGCGGTTCCCGATCTTTGTTTGTAAATCGACTTGTTAAAAGTGAAGATATTGTTATCTAAGATAAGATTCAGCCCTTGTAAAATGAAGTCATTGCTTATTCTGTTTGGAATCATATGTCGTTTTTTCGTTAACCAGAATTCAATAGCCTCTATACCTAATGAATGTGGTATACTTGTATACAGAGATTGAACGTCAAAAGTGGCTAAAATTTCATCATTGATAAATTTAGGTAACTTTTTCAAGAAATCGTCGGTATCTCTACAAAAACTCGGAATACTGGCCGCTAAAGGCTTAAGAATTGCGTCTATGAGTTCACTCATCCGACTAGTGGGGGAATTGACATTACTTATTATCGGTCTAAAGCATAAAGAATCAAGTTGACATTCAGCATATCCATGCTCATCTATTGAAATTTCATTTAAAATGTTTGTGAATTTATGGATTTTGGGTAATCCATATAAGTATGGTACAGATGGAGGAAAGCGGGATAAGTATGAAAACTCTTTGTGGGTCAAAGCATTCTTGTTCATTTCGCATAAACGTTTTATGTTATTGAAAGTTGAGTAGACGTTATATTTTTCTACTTTCGTATACGTCTTATCATCCAGTAAATGATCGTTCATAATTTTTTGATTGTAAAAAGAGCTATCAATAATCACGAAGGCTCCTCCTTTATCTGCTTTCGTCATATGAATATCATTATTTGCTCTCAAATTATTCCGACTTTTATTTTCCTCAAATGACAAATTATGTTTTTTCTTTTTATTGTCATTCTCAGTTTGCTCATTTTTAATTAATAAATCCATTAAATTTATAATCGAATTGAGTTCCTGATTATCTTTTGGAGGTTCAAAATTACTATCTTTATACTTCAAGCCAAAGGAATTTTCGTCAACTTTATCATTATCCTTAAAATATTCAATAAGACGCAATTTTCTGTAATACTCATGCATTTCATCATTTCTGATATAGTTGTTTTTATTAGGCATAGGCGTGAATTTACAGCCTTTGGACAGTAACATTCGAGCATTAATATCTAGTTTATAAGATGAAATGTTTAAAGTAGAGATACCCTTTAATCTAAAAAAAGATCATTATTAGAATTTTCAAAATATTGGTAGCTTGTATCGTTTTCATTGTAGTCAGAATTTTTATTTGAACGATTAGTAGCATTTCTGTTCCAAGATCTAAAATTGCTATTTTGTGGTTTTCTGTTGAAATTTCTGTTAACAAAATTACGACGAGTATTAGGGAATCGGTTGTAGTTTGAAGGTCTCGAATTTTGATAAAATTGCCTATTCGCATTTCGCGTAGGCCTATTCCTAGATCTCGCATTTAAATTCTTAGATTGACTATCTAAAGATAGTGAAACTACTTAGAAGACTAGTGATGATAATTCTACTGTTTCATGCAAACCAAGTAATGAAAAGAAAATCCGATTCATGAGTACATATAACCCGAACAACACGAAGTCATTTCATAAAGTTGTCCCGCCCTCTTTTCAAAGTTTAAAAATGTTGCCTCCGTTTAACAGCTACCAAATTCAAGCCACTTATAAACAATCACAATCCCTCTTGTCACTACTACGGCGAAACAAAAATGATGAAATAAAAGGTGTAAGAAAATGTAACCAGAACAAATAAGATAAGATAGATAAGATAAGATTCTCTTTATTGTTTCACGAAACGCGGTGAACACATTACAAAACAAAAAGGTTAATATACAAATAGGTCAATATAAGACACGAGAAAATTATGAAGGGCAATACTTTATAAACGAATGCAAAAATCGCCTTGTCTTAGTTTTTGGTCTCCTCAACAAAGATAAACTTCTTGTTTTTCCACATTTTTTTCATCAAAAAAACATCGAAGAGGATGGTCACGTTGAGACTCCACATTTTTAAACAGCTTCAGGCAGATATTGTCTCCCATGGTGAAGAAGATGGTCACTAAGCTCTTCACCAATGATGCGGAAGGCCTTTTTCTCAACACTAAACAGTTGACGCTTCAGATAGTCCGGGATGTTATACCATGCTGGGTAACCATACAGAAGCACAGGTCTAATTAAAGCGCAGTAAATACTGAAAATGGTCTCAGCTGGACAACCAGAACGTTTCAAATGAAGTAAAATATAAATACGCTTTGAGGCCTTCCTCAATAAATTGAGGATATTAGAATTCCACTTCAGATCTGATGAAAAACAACAGCCAAGAATGTTTACTGTACATGTAGATGTTTGAACCATCGGAGAATTGTCCGAAAGCAAAACAGGGTCAATATGAATATTCTTTTTTGTAATAATATCCATTGATTTACACTTTTGAGCGTTCACACTAAGGCAGCAATTATCAATCCAACGCAGAACATTGCGCATTTCACTTTGAAGATTGTCTTCATCTTGATGCCGTATGAAATGCAGTATGGTCAAGTCGTCTGCATATTTTACGAAGATGGAATTGTTGCAGACAGGTTGTAAAGAGAACAAATGCGGAACTTGTCATTATATAATTGAAGGAAAGACATTCCATTTCCGCAACAGAACATTTAACATCAAACATAACATGAACTGCTACTCTCATAATGTAATTTACGTGTTGCGATGTTTGGGGTGTATGGAGGTATATATTGGTCAAACTGGAGATCTATTAAAAAACAGAATGACAGTGCATCTAAGACATCATATTAAGCACCCAGATGCAGCTCCATTACCTGTCAGTAGACATATTTCTCGATGCACCGCGGATAAAGACAAGCAGTTTGAAGTGATGCCTTTCTTTCAGCTTTCACGGAACACGACTAAACATATGAGAGAGATCAAAGAAAGCTGCCTCATTTCCCAATTTAAACCTTCTTTGAATTCTGTGTCATTTTTTTTCTTTCAATTCAGTTGTAATATTGTATTGTCTAGCTCCTGATGCATGATTAGATGTAATAATTAATACATCGAAACCGGTAGCTACAGGAATTTGATTTTTAGTCCATATTATCTATTATTTATATATATATATATAATGAGTTAACAAAGAGAGAAAACTCAAAAATGGTCTGTAAATAATTCCAACAAAAGTTCGACACGGAATTATCAAAGAAAACTCAATTTCAACTGAAATGCCCGACCGGTTTCTACCTGTCACTAGGCTTGTTAAGGGCTTGATCTTTAATGTAAACTGACGTACAAAAATAATTTGAAATCTAAGCATTCATACATTGTATATAACGTAGACCAAGAAATCAAATGGCGGATAAAAGCAGGATGTCATCATGGCAAAGTCAGATATCAAATTAGTAGACAAGACCAAAATTACATGTCACGATTTAAGGTGGGTCCTAGATAATTAATGCACTGCTTCTCTTTTTCCTCGCGATGTAATTTTGAGCAGTTCGATGGAAGCTTTAAGATCGGCATGGCATAAAACAAGGGAGATAATTGCTCAGCACAAGTTGCGATATGATTGCTTACGTGAAGAATTCGATATTTTGCATCATTTATCTGTTGTCGGTGCACCCGAATTCGTGCACGCAGAGTATCCCCCGCTGAGCAATTATCTCCCTTGTTTTATGCCATGCCGATCTTAAAGCTTCCACCGAAGCTCCCGGCCACTACTATTAAGGAATCCATGGATAAAGGCAGCAAAAGTCGTCTGTTGTAAGGTAAGTACTTCGGCATCAGTCAGTGAAGCAAATGATTCGGTTGCAACATTTGAGTGAATAACTTCAGAGAAGCGCTTTCATGACGTTCTGACATGGAGAGCAATATGCTTGCTTCATTTAAATTCGAAATTGCATATGATCCGACGACATCTACTTTGCACACGATCAAGTTTCCTTGCATTTGTCTTCGAAACACCAACGAAAATTGGAGTAATGTATTCCATAATGTTGCGAATAATGGAGCAATACAGTCTCTCTTCGTCGTGTGTTTTACTAGTATTCATTAGTTCAATAAGGATCACCCGAATTTTATGATTTAAAGCTAAAATATAAGACAAGATTTCTCCCCGTGTCTGCAAGAAAAACCCTAAGAGAAACCTACTCTCTGCGATCATTTTTATAGAGGTGCAATAAATTCAATTCAGTTTTGTCTATGTATGATACTCATTTCTCCGGGAGGTAATGAGAATTCATTCTGTCTACTTGTATGTCTCAGAAAAATGAGTTCAAGAACATGTGATACCATTGTTGTTAGTAAAAGATTTCTTTAAGATATTTGTAATTTTTCAGATTTCCTCGAAGGAACTAGCGATGGATTCCTCGGCTCCGGCTCCATGTGGTCCCCTACCATGAATACGTACATCCGGCGTCATTCTGTCGACGAACGTATGAATTCAAGTTCCAATCAAGTATCAACGAACAATCATAACAGCTCCTCCGAATTGGTAGCTAGTGCTGATGCTACTTGTGGCGTTGGCATTAACAATTCCTGTGATGTCTGTAAGTATGATGCGATCCGTATATTACTCGTATTTCAGAAAATAGGGGTATTTTTATCGCAATATTCGCTTGTTACGGCACAACACTTATGTTTTCATGTTTTAAAACAAAATGGCTCCGATGTTTTTTGTTTTTATTTCAGCATTTAGCATCTTTTTTAATTGACTATTTTGCTAAGGAAATCGGTAACATAAAAAGAGAGTGTTTAATAGAGTGAAATATGAGTTGAAAAGAGCATCTTCAGTCATAAGTTGAGTACTGATCTTTCCATGCAACTTCAAAAGGTCTTGAAACCTTCAAGCAGAATTTGTTCTTCAACATTGCATATGTAGGCCTATATAACTGAATGAGAATGCATTGAATGTCTTACTAACGTGACTTGAAATTTATTTTCTGCTAATCAATTTGAGGTAGTTCTTTTTCCCATCTACAGTATCAAAAACGCACCGTAAACAAAGATAACTGTAATTACTTGACATTTTTGAATACATAAACGTACAACATTCAACGAAACTGCATGAGATATACTAATATCAATTTTCACAATAAAGTCAAGCGCATACTTACGAGAGAAATGGAAGCTATCTGTTAATCCTACTAAAAAAAGATTGCCTCCGATGAAACTCAAACCCACTGGGCACTATTGGTAATTGACTCAGAAATACAGACTCGTCAAATCAAGGGAATTGTTGTGATCTTTTATATCCATTAATTGTGGCTTCAATTGAACAAATATTCAGTGTAGTACTTTTTAAGCGTCTGTACATGAAGGTTATATACATTTATATTTCGAAGACTGGGGCGTGATGATAGGCGCACCTTAAATTTTTAAAAAACTACCCTGAAGCACGTATTAAAGCATAGGCGAAATGTATTTTGTTTCGCGCTCTAGATTGTCGTGTGACAGTCACTTGAAACTTCAAAATATTGTAGATAGGGTCCATATCTTTCATACTAAATATTCAAGAATATATTCTCAAGAATTTGATGCAAATTTTATGGAGTACTAGGAAAATTCTAATAGTGCTAGAGAATTTGAAACAGGCTTGCAAAGGCCTCCTTCAATTCTATTTTGCCAACACTTGCAAGTGACTACTCATTCTTAGCCCATGTGTCGCTATGATAGTTTCAATGGAATTCTCTAAAACCAGATGAAAACAGAAATTATGTGGATGTTCAACAAAGAAATGGTTGAAAATTGTGTAGTGGTCAAATTACTAATTCATTGGCGGACGAAACTTTAGGCTTTAATTGATTCTTTTAAAATGATGTATAGGAAGGAAGAGTTTATTCTTCATTCTATTTTCAAAATACATGAACACATCCGGAAATGCAGATAGATTCAAATCAATGTTGCGCTATCTACAAATTACTTAGCAAGAAGGTCAACATCTCGACACTACTGGGCTTCTAGTAGTCTCTTCAAGTAGTAAAGAAGAAAATCCCTCGGACGGATCACTGACCGCTGGAATGCCAAGATAGCCTATAACAGCAGCACTATACGCAGTATTCACAATGAGAATTCGAAATTTTGAAGTCGCGGGAATAAAGACTCCGTGGCCTAAAATGATTTGTCATGAACTTGAATTACTTATTTTCGTCACCTTTCTTCCTATTTTCTCTCGACATCAGGAAATGCATCGGCCATTTTATGGTATAGCCATGATTTTCAAAGGGCTTCATTTTCACGGTATAGGAAAGGCTTGAATTGAATTAAGATGTGCTCTCCTGGTTGGATTAATTAGACTGCTTGAAATATTCTCTCTTCAGTCTGCTGTGACAAAAATGGCATAAAACACAGTAAAGTATCAATTTGATCCAGGTTTGCACATTTTGGTGCACCGACCCGAGAACCGGTGCAAGCAGAAGAACCGATGCACCACGCACAGCCCCAATGATACACGTTCTTTTACCTATAAATCCTGCAATTTGTCCCGGTTCTTTTCTGTCATTAGAAATTAAATCACCAACTATATTTCGTTTTTTATTAACTAATTTTTTATCAGCGGCCATTGACGACTCTCAACTGGCTAGTCGTGTAAACTGATCAACTTCGCTGATTCTTTTTTGGTGTGATACAGCGCCATGTAGCATCTGTCTTATTCTGGCGATTATAGCACGTGTACTGATCTCACTCATTTGAACTAACGGAAGATGTAGGTAGTACGACGTAGTAACGACGTCGCTGATTTGATGGATACACTTATAATCGAGTTTACGCAGCTTTGAATAGTTTGTCAATGTTAATAAGTACAAGTGCGATAAGTGAAGTGATTCATAAGCTTAATTTAGTAGATAGTTTTGTAGGCAACATCGGTATGTTTTAGGGTAATAAACGATGAAGGATCTTTCTGAGAGGTTTCAGTTTGATGGTTGTGTTTTTGCTGTAGTTTTTGTGTACCTATTATCACGTCATGTGTTTGTTCTTTAGTGTATTCATGAAGTTGATTGTACTTATTTTCTCGGGTTCCGTAGATATTCATTCATTAGTAGTTTTAATGCTACGTCTTTTGTTTAGCAATGTCACACGTTCGTGGATGTCCCCGTAGCCCCTCACCTCATTCCCTCAGCGCAAGTAGCAAATGTACAGGAGCACTCACTCTGTATCCGCTTCATTCCTCGTTAAGCGGGCGGTCCTGACGGAGTTGGGCGGTTGATGGCTCGTCGCCAACTGTTGCAGTCCAAGGCAAGATCTTGGAAAATGTATCAATTATCCTATGAATTTGGATGCACATTTCTTCAACGCATGAAATTTGAACTTCATTTATTGCAACATCTCAGAATCCTAGGTGCATGATTGTATTTCACATTATAGTGAACTTTTACTTAATGACTTTTTTGTCATCTGAATTCAACAAGAACCTACCTTTAGGTTGGTTCAGCACTAGGGACCGACCGTATCTGGAAATTTTGCCGTGCCGGGGCATCCGATTTCAAATATTACCGGGCCTGACTCGCGCTTGGAAAATGGCCGGTGTACTGTGCCTTGTTTGTGTACCCGGATGCCCGATCAGCCTGTAGTAAGCATGTACAGTGAAACCTCTATAACCGGACCACCTATAGGGCACATGCAAGTGGTCCAAATATGGAAGTGGTCTATATAAAGAGGTTAAATTATTGTTTTCTTTCATGAGAGGACGCAAAGTGGTCCTAATATTGATATGGAGGGCGATATTGAGAAGCAAGTTATTTTTTAAAAGGTATCGACTTTAGCTATCGAAAATCAGTAATCACAAGAAAACTTTTGTTTTGCCTGATCAAACGTACGTGCCTTCATCTCCAGACTAGAATCCGGCATAAGTGGAGAACAGCTTCACCTTGCATGTCTCTGAATTTCATTTAAGACCATTCTAAGATTTTGCTGAAGAAATCGTATGCATATGTATAACGTATTTAAAGTAACATATTCCTGTTCCATTTCTTTTATAAAGGAAAAGGAGCGTGAAACCTTCAAAGCGTCCAAATAATTAACTCTATTCTAAACAAAAACGACGCTAAAATATAGGTCGCTTTTAAAACTTTCAATAGCTCAGCAACTTTTCCTAATAAAGATAAAGTTAAAGTCTTAAGCATCCAACGTGATTCTATATATGCAGACAGTGCTCAAACTGTTACATTGGTGAGACACGGAGACACTTAATCACGAGAGTGAATGAGTAAGCCAAGAGGACTTCAAAGTTTTGTTTAGAAGTGCTCACACCCGTATCGCAGACACTAAGCATCAGATCTGGTGCTAATGTACTAATAAATGAGAACTCTTCATTTGTGCCTCTCCACAAATGTTCTAATTTTGGCATCTTTTAATGTATTGCATTGACCACGATTTATCCATGTTAAAACTGTGGCCTCAGCTATTGTACTGTCCTGAAGATGGGCTTTAAATAAACTCGAAATCGATCGATCCCTCATCCTGTTACTATGTATAACATAGGAATATATCAGTGTACTCGTAAGCGTGCTACATTTTCAATATAGATAAGTGACTTTTTATAATCACTTTGGCGTCACACCTATCAAACGTGGTTGAAAGTGAAATTTCTAAGCATTTTTTAACACTCAACAAATACTGGAGCTATTGGAAATTAAAATAATTTGAATGGCTTTCTTCAGTTTATCAAGACCAGCGATTTAACCACGTGATTACCCACACTAGAGAGAGTACACGGAAATTTTTTTCGTAGTTTTTGTTAGTGAGGAAAGACAGCATGATCCATGCGCGCTTTAGAGTCCGTTACGGTTAGGATCAAATGGTGATGACCTTGATCATACAGCGAAAATAGAGCTCCGAATGCTGATTAGAACGCGCTTGATGTTTCCAATTCTAAACTGTGAATAATTTCCGCACAAGCATGTGATTGTTTCTAACACGGTTTTCTCGCGAAATGTTTTTCGTGTGTAGGCTATCAAAGTCGCATTTAGACGATGGTTATTTGCGTAGAATGGTTGAAATATTTCAAGTTGTGTAGGCGAGTCGATCAGGCTCGATCGTAGTCATTATCGCAACAATGCTACACCTTCCAAGTGAATACTCTCACGCAAACACACACAGATGACATTTGTTTGAATCGATACATCATCATCATCACATGATCGCATGCGATGATGATCATTTATAAAACATTACTTGGTTCGATTCTCACCATTCAATTAAACGTGATATCAAAAACACCACTTTTTGAGCGAATAAATTAGATTATTTTGTAGTGAGCTCCGTGCTATAATAGTTTAAGAGCTTTCCCGCAGTGTTTCACAAAACCACTAACGCAACTTCCGCAATGCATTCGTAGATAATATTAGAGTGAAGCTAATACTCTCTTTTGCTTAATTCTTGTCAGCAGCAAAGACTCAAGCATGGACCCCCACCGAAATAACATAGGTATGTTACGAAGTATTTACAAATCTGTGATCCGTATATTATTTTATTCAATCTCGCAAAGTATCGCATTTTATTGCAAAAATATTTTTTCAAGTACTTCCTCAAAAGTTATTTTATTTCCGAAGATGGACAATGCAACGTTTCAAGATGTTTTCGGATATAATAATGAAATTCCCTAAAAGCACAGGTGGATCCAACCTTCTAGTTTGAGCGAACATGCACTTTTGAGGTTTGAAATGTTCTCTACGTGTTCACTGGGTTGCGCCAAAGTTGTGATAAAGAGCTCAATATCAATATCATCGTTTAAGTAAAATACTCCTTTTGCGCATTTAGTAGCATATATTTTTGCATTGCTTTCCGTTGAGACACATTTATCTACTAAAATTCATGCTTAAATCAATGAATAAAATGCTCATATTTAACATTTTTTGCGAGTACTTGCTCTCATGAATTCTTAAAAGCATAAACACTTAAATGATTGAATGTGTAGTTTTCTAACTGGTCCACATCAGCAAAGCTGGTGATTCTCTCAGGATGGTATTGTGTTTATTAGAAATAACAAAAAACTGTATATGATTTGATGCACTAAAATGTCAGATTCAAGCTTGAAAAGCCAATGAAAATCATCGATTATAGTCAGGTATGTTAGATATGACCCTTTCAAATGTGTTTTCGAATTTCAATTATACACGTATTTCAATTCATGTCTTGTTCCTATAGACAATTCGAGATTGGGAGTCAGGCAAATCACTAAAAATAGAAAATCAAGTCTCTCGGAGCGGTGCTCTTTTCGAGATCTTTCTCAGTTACTGAATCACAACATTACTATTGGCTACAAATATCTTACATTTTAATTCTTCACTTCAAAAGACGTTCTTCCACACCACAAGTAATTGTCTTCTTTATGTGGTTTCATCATTGTACTTGGAGATTTGTTGTTGATCAAGGTCAAACGTCATGAATGTCGTGTCCATGGTTCAACATCAGCGGTTTTGAAATGTATTGTAGCATGCATGAATGATCACGCTCCGCAATAAAACTGCGCTGAGGAAATTCTTGCATTGTAATTACGTGGTTCTGACATCATTGGGTGAATATCACAAAAGAGTGACTAATCTCATACTCATCGAATCGCAAATTGTTCGACGGGATTTTGCTTCAGTAAGCCATGAGAAGAGAAAATTTATGTCTCAAATGACAGGGCCCTTTGCGTCCGAAAAGCTCGCAATTCTGTATTTTGATAAGTCACTCTGTATTCGGCCCTGATTCGATCAGTAAGCGTAGCACTTGGATAAGCTTCCACCCAAATCAATTTTGAAAAATATGATTCGCAATGTATGTTATCTTCCGGTAACAAATGTCTGTGAAATTTAGTACAATCGTTAAGAATTGTTCTTTCTGCTTTATCATGTTTACATTACAGCAGTAAGTTACGGCTCGTCCATCACGGCAGGTGGGGCACTTCCTCACCTTGAAAATGTTGAATAATTCTGTAAAACCTAGCAGTCCTGAACTATAATGTGAATGATTGGGTTATCAAACAAATATTAAGACAAATAAGGAAGCGAACTTTCAGTTGCAGACGTAACATTGATAGAATTGAATATCTATCACGTGGAAAGTGGTCTTCGTGGCACAGTGTTAAAGTGCTTCGCCTAGCGATCTTTCGGTCCAGAGGTCGAGCCCTGAAAGTGTCATTGGAAGTCGGCAGGAAGGGCATCCGGACTAAATGTCCTACAATGCTCCAGATTAAGTCTAACTATGTCAGCGCCGACCAAGCCACCAGCATGGGGAGCAGAGATAGTAAAGCTTCATTTGTAAAAGGCGTTAGGGGCATTGCCGATCTATTGGCATTAGCATAGCATTTTGCTGCTTTTCAAAATAGTCAACCCCGAGGTCTTCAGTAGTTTAGCAAAAACTAATTATTTGCTGTATACTTCTCCTTTTTTCGTCTTTTTCTACGTCGAACTGAGGTCAGACGGGGGAATGGTGTAGAGGTGGGAAAAGGGAAACTGAAACCACTGTCTGTGAATGCGATATTTTGGACAAACTGTACAAATTGGAAGGTCAAAGATTATTTTCGGGATTACCACCAGATTGCTGTTTGACAATAGTTTATCACACGAGCTTTCGATGATTTTTAGTCGAAATACATGCGACAACGGAAATTCTATTTTACATGCACATCATCCTCTGTTGATTTAGGCGTTTGGTAAAGTCATCCTCTATAGATCAAATACCAGATAAATGAATTTCTAGCTGATTTGGCTCCACGTTAGATAAGATAGTGACAGATAAGTTGTTCAACACAACTGAAGTTTGGGAACAATTTGCGCAACCTACAATAAGCAGTTGGTTGTCTTTGCAAAAATACTTAAAATAGTTGGTTGAAATGTTAAAATGTTATCCTGACAGAACAGACTTGCAGATTAGTGCTACCTGCGCTCACTATTTGCAGCGACGATACTTGTGTTATCAGATGTTGCCGCTACAGTTCCATAAAATGCAGAATCCATGCTGAACGAAAAATCAGTGTCGTAAAGCGGTGGAACGGTGTTTTTCAATGACAAAACACATGCACCTTGTCATCGTTTAAATCTGTGACAGATGAAGTTTGTTGGCAGATAGATTTTGTCTCTAGTGATCGCAGATCTCACTAGTTTTCAGACTGTCCTCCATTCATCTGAGTTGTGAAACTCATTACATGATATGCAGATTGATATCCATCTTCCCACCATTTTTGGTGTCATTTCATTTCAATAGAACACTCAGTATATATAACTTATGTTTTAATTGACATCTCAAAATCCGAAAAGTAGTCATCCTCTAATCTATTTCAAACAGCATCAATACACGGTTAATAAATATTTGTTAAACTCATCTCAGAATCTTAGAAATTTTCAAAGTCAGATTGTATTACGCATCACAACCTTCATTAGTTAAGATCATTGGGGGAAGGTCCACGTATCCGGGATGTCAGAATATGATAGGAGAAATCTTCGTACAGTTGGCTTTATTAAGTTACAGAGCTGTCATCTTTCGCCGAAAAGGTGCCTGAAAAGTCGCCTCTCGTAAATCGAACAAAAGTACTATAAAAAATGTAGGTGCAGGGGGCTGGGGTGGTTGCATAACTGCAAGCAAATTCAGGATATTTCATTCAAAGTATTTGTAGATTTTTCATATTAAACAGTCAATTTTTATGAATTCTTTATTCATGCTTTTTTTCATTATTTTTTATCCACGTACAATTTGTTTTGCCTTGCATTCAATTTAAATAATATTTTACTTTCAAATTACTCTGTCGGATTTTATTTACAAATTGTTGATTTGTTTTACTTGCAATTCTACGCTGTAGTGACGTTACTTTGTTGTTTATTTTTTATCATGGATTTGTATGTTTTTAAGTTGTTCTAATCATAGAGTCAAGGTTCGAATTATAAGTGATCAAAGATCGGGACAAAAAGGAATATTAGGAAGGGACTACACAACGGCCTGTTATGCGTTTATCTATCCTGATTATGTTGTACGTCTGATAATTAATTATAGAGTGCCAATTCTGGATATTTTAAGCTAGTCTGGGTCATTCCGAGACGTGCTGACGAACCCTTGTAAGGCGAAACGCAGTGTCTAGGGCTGTCACAGAAGTTTTGTGCTAAAAATTGCTCGTTTGAGGACATCCCTCTATTAGATTTGCTAATGTTTTGCAAACGTTGTAAGTCTAATAGCTCAATTTAATTGATGCATTATTGTGCTTATCTCAGGGTTGATAGAAGAAACGGCAAATACGCATACTCCTGCAGCTATGTTCGATAAAATATGATTGATAAAGACCAAAAGAACCAAACAGTGGGATATAAAATATTAATGATATATTAATTAATGTATATTAATGATATACTTCATAGTACATGTACATAATGTAGCACCTGCAGTACTTCTATGATGGCAGATTTGCAGTAGAATCTGATTGATAGATTATCAAGACTTTTCATGCCTTGTTTGCGACTGTTCATGTGTTCTGATTTATCATGCTGTTTTCCAAACATAACAGATGGCAATCAATTAAGGGCATTAATTAATAGGGTAGTTATAATTTCTGTCAAAATAGACAGTCGCATGCTGTCAATTTTAATGGAAATAATCAAACTTTTGATAAAAAATGATCTAGAAAGGAGAACTCATGTAAGCTAGATTAACTGCAAGCTTCTAGTCCCTGAATCTCAAAATATTCAGAATCGTGCGATGTTCGATTAATCGTGCGCTGAGTCGCACAATTTGGAATCATGCGAAAATCGAATCGCGCCCGCCACTGCTTCAAAGTAGAAAATGAAACTGAAGACCGGCCGTATAGATCAATGGACCTGAAAATACCTTTCAAAATGACCTTTATATGAATTGCGAAGGACAGGCTTTGAATTGCCTAGCTTTGACCGTTCATCCTTTTCTAGCATTTCAAAGTCCAAAATGTAATAGTAGGTAGGATAGCTCAGTTGTTTAAGGACTGCGTTTCGGTTCGGAAGCGCAGAGGGTACAGGGTTCGAGGCTGTCCGCCTCGGGAGGCACCACTCTCTTTAGAGGTTGCTGGTCCTAAGTGGTGATAGTTGTATGTGAATGCTGCCTATCCTCTAGCTTACTAACATGGCTTGATGCCTCGATTGGGGCAGGGAAGAGCAACCATCAAATAGATATTGACGCGTTAACATTAGAATTAAGAAAAAGTTGATAGATGACACGTTAATGGTTGACAAAATGTCCTTTGATTCTGGTTTTAATGCAACGAGAGGTTTCTCCAATATACTTGTGTATTGTATATTGAATCACATAACAGACAACTCATTATATGAACAACGTTTGCAATAATTAAAAAATCTTTTTTCAGACGTAAGACAAGCTCAGAATTTTCTTTACAATTGATATGCTACTTATAGCTGAGTGATTTAACAGAATCAAAATATAAAGAGACACGGTCAGTTAATTCAGTGCGTCGAAAAAAATAATCCGTTATCCTTTATTTGCTTCATCGCTAAAAGACAATGGATTTATATTTTACTCATGTTTTCATTAACAACGTTTTGCCTAAAAAGGCATTTTAATATCCTAGGTAAAACTTAACAAGGTACTAAAAGTGTTTTCCCTGAGTCTATTTCAAGTTGACAGCAGGAATACGAGTCTCATCGTTTCAACTTCATGATTTGAAGTGTTGTCATCAACTGCGATCTTTCCACTGCTTTAAAGCGTGTTGACTTTTATGTTCAAAGATGTAACTAAATGTTAGCAAATATACTACAATGAAACTATGAGATAGGTATTGCAGAATGCCAGTTCTCAAAAACATAAATTAGGTAGATGTATATAGAATAACAGTTTCTTGGCAGACGTAGACGTTGCGTTTAGTTTTGTAGTCTCGTTTGTGCGACTCTGAAAGGCGCAGAGTAACTTATAATATCTGGCATCACTGACCATGCTGATGGACTGCACAATATGCTTCTCTGCATTTGTTTGTCTTGTTATAGTAAAAAGTCCACAGACTTGAACAAATTATGCAAAAAAAATCCTTGCAGTACATAAGACAGCTCTGTGTTTGGCTAGCTATTCTGCGCAAAATGTTGAGCAGTGCAAACTTAAATGGTTTTCCTCGCAGATATTTCAGCAAAATTCTGAGGCAATATAATTATAATAAGAATTCTCATCGATTGGTCTGAGGAAATTATGTGAAGACAAACAAAGGGAGAAGCTCGTGATCACTGTCCGATTCTCAGTCTCATTGATCCGAGTACTTCAGGATTCATGTTCCTGATTAGTAGGTGGGCACTGTCTGCCTGGCTTGAGACAGATCAGTGGTGTGATTATGCTACCGACCAGGTCGAAGGACACGAGCGATGTTACATGGACAAAATACACAATTGCATTGTGTGCGCGACTCTTAGCTGAGGGATTAGAGATCTATTCTAAGTTGCAAACCCTGGACGAACCCTCGAAACTTGGCTATGAAACTCGCTCGTCGTGTGTGGCGCTGCCAATTAGCAGGAGCAACTACGGAATCGATTGGTTGCTTCTTTTCATTATTTGGCCAATTGTTTAGGACACATGTGGAAGTCAGAAGTTAAAACAGTTCAGTTTTACTCGAGTTAGTTGTAGACAAAAGATATAATTCTCTTAAAAGTATATTCATGCTATATTCCAAGACACCTGATCAAGAAAATGTCCGACAATAAGAATGGATCCAGAGAAATGTGCGTGATAAATTGTCTCTAGACAGACATATAAGCTACTGTATACTGTCAGTGTAATTGACGCAGATCTCTAGGGTTGGCCCAGTTCCGGGTGATTAGTTCTGATTATTAAGTGAAAGTGTCTAATGTTCTTGAAAACGGATCATTCAGAATCGTTTTATGATCCAGGGTTTCATGCGTATAATTATCACACAGATATGAAGCAAGTTTTGAGAGAAATGTTGAGAATTTATTATGCTTGCACTTGTCTTATCACCGCAGGTATCGCTAGGTGTAGCATGACCTGGCGTTCAACAACGTCACGAGATTTGAGGTTGAACGTACAATGTATATTGTGCTGTATGTATAATACCGGATTGATTTGCAACGAATATTTAGCGGAATAACACAACCACATGTATAGGCAATGGACGTAGAAAAATATAGGATTATTGGTTCTGAAAATGAAAATTTATAAGAGGCAAAAGTGTCCAAGCTAATAATGTATTTGACGGAGCATTGCATTCTTTAATCTTCATTGGATGATAGTCAATCCTTCAAATATTGATTCGGATACTTGTTATGTTCAGAAATAGGAATTAAAGGAAGTCCTTGTAATGATAAGAATTTGACACTGTTCCAAGTAGTAATTTTTAAATTACTGCAATTAACTCGGAATATTGAGGTAATAATGATCAATATCATTACATGTTGCACAAATGCTGCTGGACCGATAGATTGCATGATACTTTGTGTCACTATGTGTTGGCCTTGAACAATTAAATCATGTGTAAATGTTGCAAAAGGTCAAACTTATCTCATGAACAACTTAATCCCATCATGTTTTTTTAATACAAGTCATTACTTGTACACGTAATGCGGGACTGTATATTGTTGAGCGCATTTTTGTTTATGGTCCGACTTCGAAATATCTATCAAGACCACCACAGTTTTGTTAGTGTCTCCGGTATGCAAACATTAAAAGGGGTGCACCAAACCTTGATTTTTGAGGTTAGGCTGAACATTTTGTTGTTGTTGCTGTAAAGGATTGCAGTCAACATTTGGTCCTAAATATTTCCAATTACTGCCTGTGCTGTGACTGTCATCATACAAAATCCATCACCTATATGATGCTTATTGTATGCCTAATTTTGATAATAGAAAATTATTTGATGCGACAACGGAAAAGGAGATGGTCACTACAGATCGATAAAATGTGACGTTGTGGCATTGCGTAGGGCGTTGCTGCATAAGGAGCGAATCAGCATTCATGACTTCACGATTCCTAGCGATTCGCATGACACTTTTAATGTGATGTCGCACCCTTAAGTCTAAACAAGGTCGAACTTCTCCTGCTACAACGCTATGCTACAACATATTATGGAAGACCTTCGTGTCAGATCTTAGCGGTTTGAACTTTATTTTCGTGTCGTGTCGTGTTAGTGGAGTGTTGTCGTGTTCGTGTTTCGATTGTGAAACTTTGTGTGATGTTAAGGGTAAATTTTCGACGATTGCAGACCACCAACAAGGATCTGCACATAAACAATAATTAATATCCGGCCGGATTATGCTGACTGTTGAATTCGTCTACTTCCATGCATGAAAGGTCATTTACTAAGCTTCGACGTTTGCATGCATCGAGTAGTATGAATGAAGGAGTGATGATGATGATGATGAATGGTTTAACGTCACTACTCCCCCATACTGGGGGCTTAGACGGTGCTGACATGGTCTGACTTTAATCTAGAGTGTTGTGACCTTTTAGTTCGGATGCCCTTCTTGACGACTTCCAATGACACTTTCGGGGCTCGATCATTTTTCGGAACTGGACCAGAAGATCGCTACGCCAAGCACTTAACCACTGTGCCACGAGACCAGGGAGTGAGGTCCATTATGCTTTCCACTTCATCTAATTTACGAAGAAGCACAATGAAAGTATTTCCTCATTAGAGCGATGCTTCTTGTTAATGTTGCCTCATTCACTAAACAGTCTCTCTGTATATCTGAACATGTAGTCTGAATATATAACCACATGTACGACGCAAGCGTACTAGATACTGATGTAGAATGATTTTCAGACTTGTTCAAGTATCTCAAGTCGCTCTTCGCTTCTGAAATCTCGTCAAAGCTATAATTGCTCTTCGCTACTTTATTCTACAGTTATGCCAATAATGATGAAACATCTCATCAGTTGCATCACCTGTTGGCTAGAGTAGCGTGTTCTTCTCACATTCATGTTGCATTATTGATGGCTTTCAATCGATTGATATTTGGTCACCAGAACTTACGATAAACATAAAAGCACAGTATGTGACAATTGTGAAATAAGAAAAATTCACCATTTACTCCTTGATATCATACAGACCGTGATATAGACTTAGAAGGAACTATTTTGAATTTGAGTTACAAGCTAATGGTCGGTTCTCGAAGGCGGTCTTAAGTTGCATATGGCAGTGTGTCTTATCAAGGCGCTCAAAGTGGCCAATTTGGAAACAGTAAAACATTAGGTGGGACTTTTGGTAGCAGTGAAAAATGTAGTGCATGATAAGTGAAAAGTGAAATCTCAACTATCCGACCAGAGACAGACTGGGGCTATCCATACAAGGCGCTCACTTTCAGAGGGTGGTTGGGTATTAGCCGAGTTGCGCGCGTTTTCCTGCAGGGGAACAATGTGTAATCTAGACAGCTTGTCTGGGCACTTTTGCTTTTTCTGACTAAGAATCTATGTCGTTGAATATTATCGTTGATTCTGCTTAATAGCTAACTTATTTTATTGTAATATTATGGAAAAGATTTTAAGTGAATATAACTATTCATTGGAACAAAGCAGCATCGAATTATATTTTTTTTATAAGTAAACAAACAAGTATGATTGATTCCTCGAAAGACCTGAAAATAATTGAGTATGACAGCTAGTTGCTTATTACTCAAATAAGAAGAATTACGAAATTATGTAGATCCTTCTTTTGCTTTATCTCCTCCTCCAATAGCGGTATGTAGCATAATATTTTGCTAAATTAATTAGAATTACTAAATTTAGGCGCATACGTACTTGCTCCATTGAAGATCTTAGATCAACTTTGACCTCGCAGTTTATTTTCTTCTGAATTATCCGGTTTACACCTAGTAGAAAAGGAGACTGCTACTTGCGAAAGATAAGCATAACACTGATGAGAAAGAGCAAACCTGCATGGACATCACATGGAACAACTTTGCTTCGGTAGGATTTGAAGTAGGAGAGGAGCTCTCTAAGATCGTGCACACGCTTGGTGGCTGTGCAAAAGCGTGCGAATGTGTGCAGGGGAGAGTAGTGGGCATTCGAAAAGTTGATTTTTATGCGCGCATTAAATTCGTTGTGTTCCTGATCCTTTCTCTGCTACGATTGCCAAAATATTTATACCAATTTGATCTACAGAATGGGGCTCACGGAACTCAGATTAATACATTTCTTACGCAGTTGTAGAACTTTAACATCTGTGACAGTTTCAGATCTAGGGTATGTGACAAAAAATGAGTGGGGAGGGCTGCTGTGTATTCACGTGTGAGAAAGTTCAAAATTGTAAAAAAAAACAACTGAGAGGAAGAAAAATGACTGGACATCATTTGACTCATCACCGAATATATGAGTGCTTCCTCCTGCACGGGCGGCATGGATCCTCATCCTGTACTAGTGAGCTCCTGATAAGAAAGAAGTCCTCTCAGCCTCTTGATAGCAGCAATAGTGGCGGCAGAGGAGAAGAGATGCTGGTTGCCAACGTGATTTCCAGCTGAAGCTAAATAAGGCAACGAGGCTCGTGCGAAGAAACACGGAATACAGTTGACAGTCATCAATTTTGAGACGAGGGAGTTGGGGAAAGAGAGAATGTAGAAGAGAGGGAGAGAGAGAAAAGCTATAATTAGATGACTAGCTCGGTTTCACGTAGCCTGTCGTAGTCGTGCCTGTCACACACAAGCCTGTCAGCAGCAGAGTAAAAATAATGTTACACAACCGCCGTTAACATGTTCGATCGTGTGTTCACGTGATGCTTGGCAAGTGATTTTATGATGAGATTAACCTGTGTGGTGTGTCGAAAGGTAAATTTATACATTCATCCTGACGAAGTACAGTATTACATGTATACAGAAAATATTCGATGTGAATTTCATTGATTCGTTAAATCTGTTTGTTGAATGAATAAATGTCTAACAAATGTGACAACGACTGTCAGGGAGTAGCTATGTACTGTGTGTTTAATTTCATTCTATGTTCTGTCAAAATTGTTTAAATGGCTTTCGACAATTCTCTTGAAAAATAAGTAGTATGGTCCGGTTGTCGTTGAGTGGCTGCGATATGGGAATCAAATCAAAAACAAGCGGACTCTATTACTAGCGGTGTGCTGCGGAATCGTGTGGAATGAAGGAGGTCTGAAGGTGAGGAATGAATGGTCTTCCGGGAGTAAGGAAATTCGGTATCATCGGGCGGATAGCTAAAATTTCAAAAATGCTATTGTTTTTTGGTGATTCCATTTGTATCCCTGACGCATCGGTAGATCTGCTTGATATGTGACTCATAGAAAAAGCAATATCAAGCCTGCATTCGAATGATAGTCGATTCATTCATTCTAATTCTTGTCATCTTGGAAAAACGTGTTAGATTGGTTGATTTTGGGTGATTATATGATGAAATTGAAGAAGCAATAAGGCGCTATCTTCTTGACTTTACGGAAGCTGTTTTTCGAAGGCCAATAATTTACATATGGATTAACAACTTTGAAGACAACTTGAAGAATCATTGAATGCAAGCCTTGCATGTTTGTAATTTCGCTTTAAGATGTCTCACTGAAGATAGGAACACATCCATTCTTCATATAACCGGAAATTTCGGTGTATTGAAGTGAAGCTTCACAGATGTCCACAGAAGTTGAATTTCATCAATATAAGAACCACAATGGTTCAAGAACTGACTGGAACGACAATGATAGACGTCTTCAAGTTTTCAAATGGATAGGTCGAATAGAGAGAAATATGGAAACTGTGTATCACTTACTCACTCAAATATGTTGCGCAGTCATGCAATTTTACAAATACTTGTGTAGATTGCAACATAATGGTCTTCATAAAATTGAAAGTTTGAATACTCTCCATAATCTGGTAACGTTTTCATTGAGACACCTTGTATATCGAATGGTAGTTGCAGGTGGAATCAAAGAAATTTCCAGTATATTACTGCTAAGTATTGTATCGAGTAGCTGAATCTCGGGAGAGTATGGAAAACCAGCTCTCACTAATGTGCTCCCTGAATAAACAATATTTTTTTTTTAAAAAAATGTGCGGCATCAAGGATAGATAGATAGAAACTCATCGACGTTTATAGCGAGAACTGAAAAAAAAAAAAAATCTTCATAAAATTGAAAGTTTGAATACTCTCCATAATCTGGTAACGTTTTCATTGAGACACCTTGTATATCGAATGGTAGTTGCAGGTGGAATCAAAGAAATTCCAGTATTCTACTGCTAGTAGTATCGAATCTAGTAGCTGAATCTTGATTGCTCAGCCATAAATGCGAAATGTCGATATTTCTGCGGTAATTTGAAATGTATTATGTCAACAGCATCGGGAGAAGTATGGAAAACAGGCTCTCACCTAATGTGCTCCCGAGAATAAACAATATTTTTTTAAAAATTTGCGGCATCAATCGATACAAAGAGTGATAGAAATCTCAAGACGTTTATAGCACTGATGTGAAGACGCAAACTTTTCACCAGGAAACTTTAGCGAGGGATGTATTTAGGATTCAGTTGGAGGTGTTACACTACAATGTTCTTAAATTTTGGCACTTGGAAGGTTCTGCAATTGTTGAACGTCGAAATATTGAAGAAATGTTGGAACGGTAAGGATATCTTGTCTTGACTCAGTTATGCCAATTCCATTATTCCATTTGTACTTATTCAAAAGTTCTATCTTCTTACAAATACATTGACAAGATTCAAGCCAAAAATGCATGCGTAGTCAGAAATAAGATATCGTGATCTCAGCGTCAGGGATGCGGAGTCGGCGTCCCGGATTCCTATCAAATAATAGGACTCCGAACTCCGGCCTATAACTAGACACGAAAAACAAATTATTTATCCTCGTACATATAGCTATCACTGTCTTGATGTCAACTTTCTCCGTCAAACAGAAGTACAGACATTAGTGCATGCAAATCTTGTAATAGTTGAGGGAATGAACCGTGATAGTGAAAAAATGATTGTCGTTTCACTCGGTGATTCAGTAGAGAAGACAAGCCTTCCTAGCCTGGATCACACCTACGCATCAAAGGTCACATCAGAGACAAAAATAAAACACTAGTTTGTTTGAGAACATTGCCTCTTACCCAAACGTTAATCTTGTGTGATGGCTCCTCCAAATCGCATATTAAAATCGAAAGTGTACTCATATTTTCTGAAGAAGGATGGGGATTTTCCTACCTGGTAGAAACTGGAAAAAACCCGTGTGAAGCACACATTTAAAAAGGGAGGAGCCGAGTCGTATGCATCCAACTTCAAACGACATTTGATAAACTTTCATCGAAAGTGATTGATAATTGATTCAGCAATAATCGCTAAAGATAGGTTCAGGTAAGCCTATAATGATCTATGATGTAGGCTACCAGTTTTTTTAAAAAAACTAAGTTATATATACTGGCCACCCGGAGTCGGAGTCCTTTCAACCCCCCGAGTCCTATCTGATGGGACTCCGCATCCCTGCTCAGCGTATAGTATTTATGGGCGATGACCTTTTTGTCGTTTGGTCGAGTTCAAGAGCATCATTGGTAGTCAGCAGGAAGGCATGTCGACTCGGCTACATTTCAGATTCCAGCATTCCCAACCTACCAGTGTGTTCTGGTATTTCGATATTCGACAAAATAGATATTTTGCATAAAAGTTACTGCTGAGCTCGATGAATATTACTTTTATGCAACACAATCGTAAAGCATGACTCCTAAGTTTCACAAATAACCACTTTGAAAAAAGTACTGAGTAATAATTAACGGTATTTCCGTACATTTGTAGCATTAACAAAATGTTGAATAAGTCAATTAGGGAACACGCCACTTTTATGTCGGATTTTCAATTACATTGTCATATCAAATATGGTTCATGTTTTTTTCTTAAGAACTCTTGAATAATAAATGGTAGATGTTAGCAGATAAAATGTAGAAACCGACGTAGATATTGTTTCGGATGTGTTTAATTGTTCCCAAACATAAAGCTGGAATAAAAGATAACTTGTGAGATAAAGTGAATGCAAGTGGCCCCTAAGAGGCCGGCTAAGTCAGTCACGCCTGACAACAGTACAACCAGTCGTGAGTAGCCAGAGTCAAAATAGCTTTTGAGGAACACAGGTGAATGCAACCGGAACATAGTCAAGCGCACAGACAGCTGGATCAGTTTATTGTTCACTCTGCTATCTCACTGTCTTCTTTCCCATCTCGCCTTCGATTTGGCGAGTGATCGGATGAGCAAGCGGCCAGCGTGTGTGTGCGTAGTTTGAGACACGGAGCCTCTCGCTTGTCTTTTAAGTCAGAGGACTTGCGCGGACGGAATCGCTGTTTATAAGGGGAAGGGATAATCAACATCCTTCCAATTCCGATAATTCGTAAAAAATGAAGCTAAATAAACTATGAAGAGCAGCTCACACGGATAAAATAATAATGCTCTGGAAATCTAGCATCTAGATTAACTCTTATCTGTCTATCGAAGAGCAGCAAACGAAAGAAGAAAGTACAAGAAAAGTGACTATTATTGACTCACAATTTACATTGCAGTATGAAAAGACATATTCAAATAACTGCAGAAGGGGCAAATTATGTGTGACGCATAATCAAAATTTTTGAAAATATTATGCACAATTTCCTTTTCCCTAAGGTGCTTCGAAATGCATGAAATCCTATGACTTATTACATTCAGACAGTTTTGCGACTTCTTACTGAAGCGATGAGATCTTGATTTTTTGTAAGGTAATATCGATTAATTTGATGTTAAATCAGTTATGGAATATTCGTTCTACCATTCATGATATTATTATCTATTTTCAAATGATTGTGTTGTAATAGTAAAGTTGATAATTTTCAAATTCTCTTGTATCACAACAGATGCATCATGAATTCTTCTGTCTTGCATGACTGAAATGCAAGCATAATTCTAACCCATCGGTTTGCTACTACTGCTAGTGGTAAACCGATGGGTTAGAATGACGCATTATTAAATTACAATGATTATTTCGGTGTGCCGAAATTTTTGACGAAAATTTGAGGGGTACTTAATTGGCATTCCTGCGCTGTATGGTTGTGACTTCTTGACTCGGTGTGAACACTTTCAATGACGAATCTACACTGGCTGCTTGCAGTGAAGTGGTTGACTCGTAGAGGTTGACTTCTTCAGATTCGAGCTTTCTCATGCATAATTATACTTACTACAAATATTCGTAAGTTAATATTATACTACTGACCAAAGTCTCATCAGTAGACAGATGAAAGATGACATTCACGTCAGAAAATGAAAATATTTTTCTCAGTGATTACTCATGAAACGAAGAGGGATGGATGATGCCATGATTGATGATGTATGGAGCTGAGATAAAATGAAACAGAGGAAGGATAATCAATTTGACTTTTGATCAGAGATTATTTTCTATTCAATTCAATTTGAAGGTTGAGCAGAGAATGCTTTTGTTGCTGAACAATAATGAAATCTTGATAGAAAAATGTCAAAAACGGCTGTACGCCGAAATATGGAATATGTATTCGTGCGTCGGATTACAAATTATTTCTCTTATTCTTAGTTACTTCTCTATTGTTAAAAATAGTGTACATTCTACGCAATATATGATAGTTAATAGCAAAAAATCTGCAATTTTTAAGAAATGGATGACTATTCATGTGAATTTATTATATGAACCTTTCAGTCGCTAGGAAAGGGAAGACGGTACAACGCATTTTCAAAATATATTTCTTGCACAAGTGACGGAAGAGCTTGCACACACAGTCAGTCAACATCAGTTTAGACCATCTTATGATTCCATATTTCTTTTAACAATAGCCGCCCATTAATAATAGTACCGGGTCCATTATTCAAAGCTGTGAATCTAGGCAACTAGATAATGACGTTTTTCATCTATGTAGGCATTATAATTGTCGACATTTTTATTTCTAGTATGCCTACATGTGCGCATAGGGTGTGATTACTGTGTGTTTTGTGATGAGTAAAAAGTAGAAAGTAACAGACGATTTAGAAATTAATTACGGGTAGATTAAAAAGTTCTGTAAAAGTTTTATGATCTCTTGAAGCCTTTACCCATGCCGCCCTTTCTATTTGACTGAATGAAATGAGTTTTTCCAATAGTCTAAATGATGCATTGTCAATAATATCATCGTATAGAAAATGCCGTTTGTACAAACATGAAAAATTGTGGTTTTCCTAAAATTTACAATGGGTCAACTGTGGGACTTTTTAATAGTAGCCGCAGTTAAGAATGAGTTTTTAGTATGTAGCTATTCGAAGAAATACGACACTCTCTTTGTTACTGATCTGATCATACAAATCAGATAACAAGATAATGAGAAGAACGTTGAACAAAGCACTCGCACAAGCAGAAGAAGTAAATATATTACGCAGTATTATTCTTGATCTAGTTTTAGAGTTTTATAACATAAGAAAGTTATTCAACATCCAATTAATTCCAGTGCATTACTTGAGGGCTTACTTTCTCCTTTATCAAATTAAATTCCAATGAGATATAACGTGCAAAAAAATTATGCAGAGAATCACTTAAGAATACAGTACCTGCCGCAGATAACTACATCAGGAAATAAAATAAGATGATAAATCAAAGAAATTGGAAACTGTAATTGTCATTCCTTCTTTCCTTCCAGCTCTTTCCGTCCCTTCTTGGTTACCAAAATCCAACGTGAATGCTTCTAAGCAGACTCACAGGTATTGTACTTGTTGTTCATGTAACTCGATGCGAATAAAAGCATCATTTTTCTATTTGTAGCATGAAATCCAAAACAACTTGGGCCCCTTGGGCAGCTCTTAAGTGTGCATCGTGTCCGAAACCAATTCGAGGAAGGCTAAAGCAGTGCCGGTATTGCAAGTAAGTAGCATTCATTCTATTCATTAAGCATATTCTACATTCCAGCTTAATCAATGTCTGATTATTCTATATCTACTTACCTTTGATATATACAATCTTGAATCATGTACAGCTGAATGTCTTACGATCATTATCTCCTTGAAGATGCTCATGGACACATGATCGAAATTGATTGCAACTACAATGTATAGGCATCATGATTACTTGATTTTTCCATAACTATAATATAATAACGACCAGATGACCTTACACTTTGTTGGTTGTTGTTTGTCGAGCTTTATGCCGAATGTTCCCATCTGCACTCTCTGGTGGGAGTGACACATTTTCAATGCCCTAAGTGTCGAAGCGCAAATACCACCAATATTCCGATAGACGACTCTGTAGGAATAGATGGCAGTCTTAGCATGCAAGAGGTTAGCCACTTTTGCTATCTCGGAGATATGCTGAACAGACAAAGTGGAGTGGAAAGGGCAGTGAGAGCTCGGGTAGCTAATGCTTGGTCCAAATGGAGAGAGCTAGCCAGCCTTCTGAACAACAAGAGTGTCCCCCTAAGATCCAGAGCTTATGTATATGAGTCTTGTGTTATGACGTGACTGACGTCATCATTCTATTGTGACTGGATCTGATCTGAGCGGTATTTGTTCGCTAGTCTGCGACTGCTGTAAAGTGTAGTTTCACAACAATACATGGTGACTTATGAGACAGTTGGTCGTTCTTCATATTGGCGACGATGAAACCGTACCTCACGACGGAAACGATTACATTTGATGTTTTTAAAGTGAAATTTTTGGCATGGTGCTCAGAAAAGCATATTGCGGACGAGGGACAAGTTAGCATTTCTACCTGTATGTATACGATGGGTATATTGAAATCTGTCCTACCAAAATTCAATGATTAACGCACTATCATTGCAACTGCCTTTGGATGCAATTGAAGCGAGTATTTTCGACACAAGCGAGACCATCTATCCCCGAATTGGAATTTCAGAGTTTTTGAGAACATTGACGCCAGTGATGCTGGTTGCGAACAATCTCGTTGATGAAAACTATCGTTTACTTAATTTAGAAGTGATCTGCGCGTGAAAACAACGCCTGTCATTCCTTACCTATAATCGCAGAAACTCCTTTGGATGTTGGATATGCTAATCCTACTGCGACTTTCTCGGACATGGCGAATTTTATTGGCAATTTCCCGAGAACCAATCCATCCATCATGAACTAGTGAGTTCTGTATGTGGCAGCCACTAACATTTTGATTTGACACTTTTGCCATAAGCAGGGTCCATTTGAAAAGAAAACTGTTTCAAGTTGCGTGAATCTGTCTGTGTAAGCAAAAAGACACATTGCTTGCTATTGTCGATCAGAAAAAAAACTAGGTGGAGCTGTTTCCAGCGGTGTTTGTGAATTCAGCTATTTTCATCTTCTTCGTGTGAATTTAGGACACCCAAAATGTGTGTGGCTTTTGTTGACACAGGAAGTTCCTGTCTTTATAAATAGATGAAAGAACGAAATGTAAATTTGAGATTTTCCGTGGATGAACATGGGATGTCATTGTACCGGTATTATGCTTCGCATAACTGATTACGTTTACAAAATTATTTGAGTTGGGTGTAAGATTATGTACAATCAAATGTTGGGTTTAGATACTTGCCCATTCGTGTAAATTTTAGGTACTGACGCTTTAGTGTCCACTCGGTGTGATCCACTTCTTGTCGTGGCTATCCCTTCAAGTGAATTTGATCCCAACATTAATCAAAGATTAAGTAAGAAAGCAGAGCGAGCTACGACAGAAATGCTCAAGTCATATTAATGATATTTTTCTACCAGGAGTAATTCTACAAGGACTGCAAATATACATTAACACGAAATTGACACTGTTAACGATAAACCTTTCAAATCTAAACAGTCCTCGATTCCTCAAAGACGAAAAGACAAGCAAATCTGAGGACTCAAGAATATGACAGTATGGTATTGTTCAAAAAAGCTATTATCCAAAAAAGCTCATCATTTTCTCATTCGACCAAGAGCTCATTCGAATTACCTCATTATTTTACCTTTCGTAAACTCAACTCCCATTACTCGATCTGATTGTTTTCCTATTCCATCATCGATAATAATTTATCTGATTTGGGTGATTGCACATACTATACGATCAGTGATCTCGCTAGTGGCTACTACCAAGTCGACCTTAGAAGAATCTCAGCAAGGAGAAGACTGCCTTTGTCATTAAGAATCCAAGTTTGCTCATCTTTGAAAAGTTCACCATTCGGGCTCAAGAATGCTCCTGCATTGTTTCCACGTATGAGGCAAATTGTTTCTGCGTGACACCCAGCGTTTTCTGTTTATACATGATGTTATCATATATAATAAAATCTTCAGTGACCATTTGAACTCTATCAAAACATTATTTACGCGAATTCGAGAACATAATTTTTGAGTGCAAAAGATTTCTAAGTGCAAGTTTTGCTTATAAATAAATTTGGTACTTAATGAAATTTCATTGGTGTGAACTTGGTCAACCGATGCCTGAAAAAGGTCAACTCTATTCGAAAGGGAAGTCGTCCGAAAAACAATAAGGATTTGAGAGACTCTGGTGGATTTGTAATTATGTTGCATTCTTTAATTTTAATCTGTCTTATATCTTAAACCTATTGTATTCGTAGACATTCAAAGCCATTAGATTTAGAATACATATTTATTCTCAGCATTCACAGAATCCAGCTTTACAGAAATTTGCAGAAAATTTTTGTTGCATGTACAGAATTCAGTTGCCAATTTTGTTTTGCCATTCTGTCCAGCGCTACAGTCCTGGGTCCTATTCTCTTGGGAGAAATGGTCCTGTTTTCCTATTGTCCTGTTTCGCTAAATTCAACTGAAAGAAATTATTCTGGAACGGATCGGCAATTTCTTGCGGATCGGGAAGGCATAAAGAAAATCAAAAACATAAATTTGGGAAGGCGATTTTGTTGTCAACTGATCAACAAGCCCCTCTTGATCATGTGAAATCGAATCCGGCTAATGAAAGTCATCGCGAATAATAGGGAAACTGGAAGACATTGATTTTGAGCTGAAACACATTGATTTGAAAGACAATGTTGCGGCTGAAGACAATGTCACGGTGGATATTTCTTGGATGAACAGCCTTTGGATGAAACAGCAATGCTCTGAGTTTTCGACCAACAACATGCGAAAAGCGAGTTTTCCTGAAGCGAGTAAGAACAAAAAAAGAACAAAAGTCATCACCAGTAACGGTCCAGTGACGGTCATCTGGTAATTCTGATGTAACTTTCAGTAATGGATTGTGGTTCCACGGCGATCATGCGCAAGATCCGCAAGTCATCAACAGCTGCACCACATGCGCACAGCAGAAGTCTTACCGCTCTCAATGCAAGCTCAGAAATAACCAGGCTCTAAATTACCTCGAGAAAAAGTTGTCTCGAAGATCTGTGGACTCTGAGAACGACGACAAACAATTCTCGTTACATCCTACTATGATAGAACAATGCTAGTAATGATTGAAACGGTTGCTTTGCCAAACATACGGAGAGACTGTTGTCGCTGCCCTTATCGAGCTGGATTCATCGTTTTGGTCGGAGCGATACTCATCTTCGCGAACGCGGAACCCAGTTTTCCGCCCAGCTTTTCAACGAGCTAATCCAAGAATTCAATTCAAGCACAAAGAACTACCATTTATCCCTCAAGGGAACGCGATCTGTGAACGTCTACATCGTGAGCTCAAGGATCGAATTCGTTGTTTTAGCTCATGGGGTACAACTGCTTGCAGGAATCAGTTGGCACAACAAATAAGAACCATTTCAGTCTCAACAGGAGTGGCCCTTACAATTTTTGTATGGACGTGAACCAACTATTCCTATTGAGTCTCCAGATCATGAATCATGATTTTTTCTCCATGTCAGAAAAAGTGTTTTAAGTTCCTTGTCAGAAAAATTTCAGACGTTCTGCTCTAGATTCCATGAATCTTTCTCCTGTACGTGTTATTTTCTCGTTGTCTGAGCAATTGTTTAATGTTAATAAATGGTCGATATTGCATTTCAAAAACTTAGACATATTTGGTTTGTGTAAATACATTCAAAAATTTCTAAAAAGCTACCAGTGAGTGTTGGTGATAATGGGGTGTGCTATGACGACTGATTATATTAATTCTATTGTGACTGGATCTGCTCTGAGCGGTATTTGTTCGCTAGTCTGCGACTGCTGTAAAGTGTAGTTTCACAACAATACATGGTGACTTATGAGAGAGTTGGTCGTTGGTTGGGTATACGATCTGTTCTCGTGTATGGCTCAGAAACATGGTCCTTGTCACAGAAGATGTTTGAAGTATTGCGAGCATGTGATCGAAGAATACTGAGATATATGGCAGGAGTAAAATGGAGCGACGGAAGATCAAGTGAGGAAGTGGCAAGAATTTGTGGTCTAAATGAGCTGGAGAGGGTGTCAACGATGGTTCGGTCATGTAAAGAGAGCTAGGGGAAACTGCTTGGGCAGAGTAGAAAGCATGGAAGTCCCAGGGCGTCGAGCCGTCGGAAGAGCATGAAGAACTTGGCGTCAATGTGTCTCAGAAGATCTGAAGAAAATAGGAATCCTGAAGAACTCGCTGCCAACCGAGATGAATGGAGGAGAGCCATCAACCGTCCAGCCCCAGAAGATGGGATTCAACGGACGTCAAACGTGGAGTTTGTAAGTACTTTAAGCCGAAATAAACTTCAGCAGTTTTTAATACCGGCATATGACTTTCAAATCTGTTTATGTAATTTGCAAGTTTCTCTGCCAAACCCTCTGTATCTGTAGTGAACTTACCAATATAATGCATGATGACATGGTCGTGTGCAATGCTGTGTACTTCAGTGCGTACATTACATATTTGCTTCTTTTGCAGGAACACATGGCATATAGAGTGTGCATTCCGGGCTAATTCCATTTGTAAAGTTCCCTCCGGCTCTCGTAGTCCAGTCGGCGGCTCGGCTGCTGGTCTCAATAACAACGCAAATATCACCGCTGACCAGTGGAATCAGTACGTTTTGCGACAAGACAATGTGATCGATAATAAAGGTAAGCTTCTAGATGATTTTCTAACTTAGTATGCATCGATGACTATATCATGGTAGAATATGAATGCTAAAAGCATCTTCACAATAGACCTGGTTGCGGTTGTCCAGTGATTGTTTTATTGTGTTCCGTGATGTTTGAAAAAAACGTTTTAATTTCAGCAGTGAGGACACACTAATTCATTTCGTAGCCATGTAATTGAATTTGTAGCCAATATCGTCCCCATGGAACTGCTTTTGCTACTGTTGCCTTTTATATGCATTGATCAGTCAATAAAATCACAATCAGCATGTATTGTGACTTTGACTAATGGATTGATTACCTGAAAATTATTACTGCAAATTATATGTGTTAAAGTTAGGCAGAAAATACATGCATACTAATTTTCCACTGAACGGTGTTGAATGCTGTCATAGTATTGTAAATCTGTTACTCATGACAACTATGAGCGTTTATTATTGCTCCAACGGACTAGTTTTAAACCATCTACTTTTACTGTTATGCATCGGAAAAGGGCTTTAAGCAATTTATTGGACTAACTGCGGTTAAGGCATGCCTTTTGCTCAATGAATTGTATAATCCATACCTGTGTACTCCTCCGATTTTCCCGGAAGTTGTACGATTCTTCGGGGTTTTTCGGAAAACTGTACGATTTTTCGATGAATTTTTTTTCAACCAATCGTACGATTTTTCATCGATTTTATGTAATTGTAAGAATTTTTAGAAATTTCTGTGCTCGATTGTGGTCAGGAATTTTTGCAATCGAGTAAGTCACTTTCTTATTGCATACTTGAGCTGTGAGCTTCAGTCAAACGCATTTTGACAAAGCAGTTGTTTCTCAGAAATCATAAGTTGTGGCCGTCCGCGGCGTCAACATAGGCCTATCCGCATTAAAAGCCAGAAAGTCAGGCCATACAAAGGTGTGATACTGATCCTAGCTGAACTCGTATTTGTTGGTGACTATGATCGTTTCCAATGATACAGCTTGACTCGTATATGTGCCCCTACTGAGACTTCAACGCAAATAACTCCTGTATACACTTTCTAGATTATTATGTTTCTTTTTAGTACAAGAATGCATAAGGAGTAGAGAATGTACAATTTTATTAAAATTATAGACAATTTTGAATTGTACGATTTATGAGGTTTTTTGTACGATTTTCCCGGAAGGATTGTACGATTTCTGAAATTTTGAGGTACACAGGTATGATAATCATGAATCCTTTATTGCACCTCGCCAATTAAGCGAATATGACATCTCCTCGCATTGACTTTCGTAAATATAAAGGTTAAAGTATTGTTTTTTGTATGCGGATATTGTCTTCTTATTTACAACAAAATTGTGACGCTTATATGATGATATATCGTAGATGACTTTGATAAATTCTTTTACCAGCAAAGAGAACATATGAGCCATGAAAGTGCAAAAAACATAGCTGTGGAGATGTCGTCATTATGTCATTCGTCGTAAATGATGCCCTCTGACACAAAGAAATGAAAGTAATTATTCGAGATGTTGATATGAAGACTGAAATCCTCTGTGCGACTCAATATGCCTCAACACATTGGATTGTAAAATTAGTTGGCCTGATTGGTCACATTTATTTTCGTCTACTTGCTTTCATGGTGAGCAATATATGGCTCAACTATGTCTTCCACTGTATCAGTGAAATACAAATCTGAAAGTAAATGCCATATTGACGTCATTCTACATTGCTCTAGAAGGAAATGCATGCATTTGGCCTTATGATCTTTGAGAGAAATGCTCGGCTATCATGAACGAAACGTTATAAAATATTAATCAATATAGACAGCATTCCATAAATTGAATCGTAAAATAAAATTTTGCAGTCTGTTAATTGATCAAACATATTTGAGAAATAATTGCAAACAATGTGGCAAATCGCCATGATCTGTTTACGAATTACTGGTTGATAAAAGTTCTTTAGTTTGAGGTGACAAACAGCGCTAATTTGCAAACGCACTAAAGAAATTTAGCATCTTGAACCATGATATGATTAAATTTTCTTCTGCATTTCTATGAAAATATTCAAAATGTCATTCCAGTTCCGAAGACAGGATAATGGACGTTTTTGTTAACTACTCCGTAAATCGTCTAATTAGATCATAAAACACAAATTTTGAGCTTACAATAGTGATGGTTACAGCTATTGGGTTAAATATTGCCTCAATCCTTCTTGTTAGAGTTTAGCTTTTTGAAAGTCTGAAAGTAAATAACCCACCTAAAAGTAAGTAAAGTAATAAACCTCTTTTCAATATAGTATGATAGCATTCTGATGATAGGCATTGGCTCATTTCATTGCATTAAATTCTGATATTGAGAAACCAAGTAAGATAGAAAGACGATCCTTTTCTTACTACGCTTCTTTAATTTCGACTCCCTGAAAGGCAGTCATTAGAAGTAGAGAAACCATTCATAGGAAAATTATTTCGCAAATTCTAAGTTGTCTCTCTCTACTACGATTCCTGAACGAGAAGAATCAAGGGCTACTAACCTGGATAGATTAACAGCACTTAACTTGCTAAACTAAATACTGAATTTAGTTGCTTTTATAACTAAATTGTCCAAGTTTCACTGAAAATCAGAGATAATCTTGTGTTGAACATTGTTTCTTTGCGAGTAGGCTAGTAGTCCATGATTTAAACTCATTCCGTAGTCGTCGAAATATTTTAACGAAGTAGCTTTCCTATGTGCAATAACAAATTATTTGTTTCTGATCTGATGATGACTGAATTAGAGGTCAAAATTGATATAATGTGGTAAAAAAAATAATCGTCGTTATTTTTACTTGGATTCCCAACATCAGAATTCAATCTATCGAAGAAGAATACTTTAAGTTAAATGCCAATATTCTTGATTTAAAGTTTATTTCCTATTGATGCATGATGCTTATGTAGATGAATAGGAGCATACCTATTAGTGTGAGAGAAAACTAGTTGTAGGCAATCATATCGTCTTAATGAAGCTATATTCAGTTATAGTGTGCTTTGTTGAATTGTTTGTACTTTTAGTCATGAAATCATTGTCAAGCGAACTCGATCGTTTTGTTAGATTGTGGACTCATTCGAATTTAGCATAGCCAAGTTATTTGAGTACGCTATGCATTTTAACAACAAGCTAAAATTACATGGCAGCTATAAATCGAACCGAGTCATCGAAAAACGTTATATACACGTATCATATTACACGTTTTATAAATATTGAAATAAAAATCGGATGGATTTATAAACATGTGAAGTAATGATACTATTATCATGTTTGGCTCTAAATTTGGCCATTTAAGACTAATAAAAAATTAAAAGAATAAATTTTGTTTCTTTATAAATTTTATAAACATTTTATAAAATTTTGTGAAGTTCAATAAAGGATGTGTTCAAGAGAGCAGTAAAATAGCAGTGAAGTATTCTTCTTTGTTAGCTAATGAGGACAACGTGGTTGGAGAATTTTACTTACAAAACCTTGAATTTTATACGTCGATTTCAAAGGATGGACTGAGAATTTGATAATAAACTTGCAGATGATTAGAAAGCAGATTTTGCTGACGATGACTATGAAGATGTGTAATTCCTGATAATGCATCAATTAGTGAGAGTAGAAAATATTCATTTTCTTGTCTGTATGTAGGCCTACATAGAATCAAAGTTAGTAATAGCACCAGGCTTATCACTATTATTACGGCTGTGCGCTAGCGCACCTGCTTGCGCCGGTGCACCGAAAAGTTTATAAGTTTTGAAGCATTGAAGTGGAACCGAAGTATAATTTATTTTTCGTTCTGGGCTGATAGTTAATAAAGACTTCAAAATCTGTAAGGTAAGCCTCTATCTTTCGTTATATATAAGTTAAGAATTCAATGCAAATTGCATAAAGTAGGCCTACTAGGAAAATTCAACGAAATTGTAAGACTTCTTTTAATTTTATTTTCCCAATGCTTGCAAGTGACTATCATCATACTTAACCGCAACCAGAAAATGTCAAAAAGTTGCTTTGACCAAATTACTAAGTCAGTGGCGGATGAAACCTCCGCGTTTTAATTGTCTCTTAAAAGCATATGCACGTGTAGCATATAGGAAAGGAAGAGCTTACTATTGATGCCGCTTTCAAAATCAGGAAAAATACAATATCTGAAAACATCAGGAAAAATAGAATGAATCGAATCAATGTCACCGCAATCTATAAGTCTCATGAACTTGAATATTCTTTTTTTTGTCATTTTTTTATCATCATGAAATGCATCAGTAATTTAGCGTAATTTTAGTTTGATCAAACGTCGAACGTTCCGGTGCGCCAAAGAACCGATGCACCACGCACAGCCCTAGTTATCGTACTATATTGTCTATAAATTGTGACTTAATACTTAGATTGCAAAGATATTTGAAGTTGAAATTCGAGTTCGCTTGACTTAATTTGTAACTTTGCCTTTCGTCATCGCTTTGATCGCGGTGATGACCGCTCATTTCTCTTGCGCAGGCATATCGCCTAAGCATCTTCGCAAGATCTCGCAAATCTCCTTGCCTGCCAAGTTTGAGACTAATTTGTCTGCCACTTCCGGTATGGTTTATCAGAATCGTAATGTCATGCTTTTTTATTACTTTATTCCTTGTGTTGCTAGGATAATAGTCGATGTGTGGATTACTGTTAGCTTTTTCTGTTCAGCTTTTGCTCCATATAGTTTTACTCATTTAATTTTCTAAAGTCGAAATGGGAATGTCAAATTCATCTGTTACTCTATTTTCATACTACTGAAACAACTGCTGGATGTCGTTTTCACATCGATGAATGCTTTTCATATTTCTAGTATTCATCGCTGATGAATGTAAGCATGCGATATTTTTCAAAAATTGCTTGACTGAAGGTCTTCGTAGCCCATCCATATCTATTCAAAGATAAGAAACCACGGAACTAAGCGGCCTCATGTAAAAGCAAATATGTCGCTAAATAACAAACAGGCTTTTATAGTTTAGAACGTAAACCAGGATGTGAATGTTCACGGCACTACTGCAGTTTAGTGCACCCTCTTTGAAAGAGACGGAAACGCGCTACTGCAGTTTAGTGCACCCTAAAACAACGGCGCATTCTCCCGCAAACGATGACTACGCACATTACACCGAAGCGCGCGCTCGGTGTAATGTGCGAAGACAAAGACGAAGACACAAAGACACTCATTTAGAACTATAGGGAAGAACGAACGGCATTTATTCTGTTGATTAAATCATGTTGTTCTCACATGCATTTTAGGGTGCACTAAACTGCAGTAGGGGTAAAAGAGGGTGCACTAAACTGCAGTAGTGCCAATGTTCACTCCTTAATTTTCAGTAGGTTCTTAGTAAAAGCTATATACACACTCTCCCGACGCTTGGAGCGTCCGCCCCTCTTCTGGAGAATTAGTGATAAAATGAGCCTAACGATGCCTGAATCAGAATCATAAATCTGTCTGTCATTGCCGGTCGGCGCAGACACACAAAGAACGGCCCAGGATTATCTATCCCGAGCAAGACGATGCCTGCTTTTATATAAATATCAAGGAGTAAAATTCATTGCTCAGAAGTTTGTCATTTCTAACTTGCGATTTATACTAGGAGAAAGATGTTTAATGTTTTTAGCCTCCGCTAAGCGGGTCTCAACAGGGTCAGTGCACTTTTCTAATTTAGAAAGGTCAAAATCTGCAATGCCCATTAGTCTGTCATTATGACGTCGGCGGGAGCGTGTGGATATAGCTTTTATGAATAACCTGCTGAAAATATAGGAGTGAACATTCACGTACTGGTTTACGTTCGTCATTATGAAAAGTCTCCTGTTAACAGCAAAACAGACTTTTACGCATTTGAGTAAAGGAAGAAGCCTTGGGCTATTGGAAGTCATTACTTTTGTTAGATTGACAAACTTATCAACTGCTCTGCACCGGCATTATCAGCTGAAAGTAACTCACATCCATAGTTGGGCACAATCCGTTAGTCCGTTAATTAACGGAAGTTAACTTTTTTAAACTTTTTAACTTTCTAAAAAAAGTTAACGATTAGTTTAACTTCCGTTACTCTCATGGGAGTCCATTAATCCGTTAACTTTTTTTAATAAATATGCGGCTGAGAGCTCAGCTCATGACGTCAAGTCAACTATACATGCAGACTTTTGAAGACTGGGTAACTTGCTTCACCTTCGTTCATCGTGCACTCTGACAACAACACGAGGCGTCATGCAGAATTCGCATCGGTATTTGCGTGAAGCTATTCTCTTCACACAATGAGACATGCAGTGTCAGGAGCGCAGTCATACAAGGTCACAAGAATCGATTCTATTCCCCAATGCGGTCTCATTTCGTCTACGCGCATGCTCCGAAATGCCGAACAAATTTCCTTAGAGCCGGAAGAATATGTCAGCCTTATGTGCAAGTATGTTTTATTCTTTACCTAGGGACTCAAATGAAAAAGATCGATGGATAAAAGCATTGTGGAATAATTTATCAGAACAAACGACTTTACATTTTGTAAGAAACATTGGCCTGAGAACTGCTGTGAGATGATTCAAGTCTTTTTCGAGAAAAGCTGCATGGATTGCAAAGATGTAGGCTTATAAGTTTTCACAAGAGGTGTATGGATCCCTAGCCGAAGAAAATAAAGAAACCAAGAATAGTAGGAAATTGATCTGTGAAGACATAATGTTAACCAAAATACGATTTTAAAGATAACATAAAATTTAACAAATTAACGGTTTAACTTTAACTTCTGTTACTTTACTCCCAAATTAACGGATTATTGTTAACGGAACTACATTTTTTAATTAATGGAACAAAGTTAACGGAACTAACTTTCTTTTTAACGATGCCCAAGCCCAACACTGCTCACATCCATTTACGAAATATATGACATAAGACTTAAGGAAGTCCTGAAATTGACTCATTGTTTCGTGTCTGTATCCTGTGAAATAAGCTGAAAGTGGTGTAGGCAGCTGAATAAATCTAACATACCCTCGGGGAGTGTGGACCATACATAATGTGAGTCTTCGATCCTGTCATTTTGCTGTGTTCTACTTTAATGTGTAATTCAGTACTGAAAGTTTGTATCCTAGTTTATCATTGAGATCAGATCAGCTACTATCCAAGTTGAGTGCTTGAACCAGATACTTCTACTATTATTCTTTTCCTTCACTTTACGTCAGTATCGGCTACTTTCATCAACTTGATCGTTCTGACAATCTTGATGGAGAGCCTCAGATCCACACCAATCTCACAAATCTCTCAGATGTTTCTCCATTCATTGATTCACCTAGTCCAGATCTATCCAGTGCTGTCATACGGAAGTACTTCTGGCACAGTCGTGTGGAAACAAAAATCCAGTCACTGAAAGTCTGTCGTTTCACCTAGTGGTAGGTACATTAAATGGCTGAAATTCTTCGTGTTAACGCGCAGGACTTCCAGTAGCCCATGACTCAATCGTTGGCTTAGAATATATTAAAAACCTATTAAGTATTCTTTTATTCATTTTTTCATAATTTTGGAGTTCCGCATGACACTAATTTTCCACTGTCTCTTTCTATTGTGTCGTCTCATACCATGCTAAACTTAAGAATCATCGACATGGAAAACGCGTTTGATAGGTGTTGCAACTCTAGACAGGTTATGGAGTAGACAAAAGAAGAAAGTGAGGTTTGCCAGGTAATGGTGCAAGTGGTAATGAGACTTTCTGGAGGAGCAAAGGCAAGTGTCGCATAATTCAGTGTAAATGTGGGATACGTCGATGTTGATTTATCATAAGCACGTGTCAGAACCGTCGGTGTTCTTAATCGCGATTGATGTGGTTAGCGATGAAAGGTAAGCATCGATAATTAACTTTTTTGTGCGTCATGCGCCTCAATGGAAGTGAAGTCTAGCATCCCATAGGAGGACTTTTTGACTCTAAATGGGACTCCATCATCCTTGCTTTATAATTATTGTCAGAGGAATGAGATGCTTTCTTTCAAGTCGAAAATGTCAGCAAACGACTTACACAGATAATTTAACCATGGTTAATCCATGGCTTGGTTCCCCTAATGAATACGTGTAACAATGGTTGGTCCAGTAACTGATAATTGAAACGCTATACTGTATACAAATTTTCCTCAGAAGTCTGAGTGAATCCTATTTCATCAATATCTTCATCACGTGTATTCATATCTTCGTATGGCCAACTTTAAAGAAGAAACAGGAGGATCAAGAGTCAAAGTCAGTTTCGTTCGATCTCAATTGCATTGCACGTAAGGACATGTTAGAACTCGACAGTCCTATACGGAAAAAGAAGTGTCTGAATCGTCCATGTCCCGTTCGCATTCGATTTAAGTTGATCCATTGAGCCCTTTGAAGGTCGCAGCCGGGAGGATGTTCTCAATTTGCGTCTCTAATGCTCAAAATGCATTTTGGAAATTCAATTTTCATTAGGAACTATGAGCATTGAAAAAGAAATCGTTTTAAAGATTTAAAGATTTGTTAGAACAAATAATGACAAGTTGAGAACTTGAGATGATGATGATGATGAATGGTTTAACGTCACTACTCCCCCATACTGGGGGCTTGGACGGTGCTGACATAGTCAGACTTTAATCTAGAGCATTATGATCTTTTAGTCCGGATGCCCTTCTTGACGACTTCCAATGACACCTTTGGGGCTCGACCTCTGCCACGAAAACCACGGAGTTGCTGTTGGAAATGAAATTTTTGAAATATATTGACTCTCCGGTATTCTTAGTTATAACCAACCTCGACCATCTAATTGCCAAGGACGAAACTTACAGTTTGATCATTAATGCGAGTTATGATGGCCTACAGGCATTATTTGTCATTTTTCATGAATATTTATGAGTACCCAGATTGCAATCTCAGCAAACATCTCCCCCTCTACCCCAATATCCACATCTACAAAGCTTTACATGTTACTAAACATTTATATTTTTTGGAGCAAAGGTGAAACCGTATGTTAGGTGCATGGGTAGATTGCAGGTACCATTGTTACATGAGCCGGATACATGTTGCATTCAGATGTTTCTACTTAGATTCATCATCCTATTGCTTTAGTTGTCCTAAAATGTTTTTCATGTTATAAATGTGAACAAGACGTATTAACAGCACTTATTGATGCATGTCTGTTTTATCAGTTGTGATGTTATTTCACTATATACACTTATCTCAGCGTAAAGTGGTTTTATGATTTGGTTTACGAATATTTGATAATGTCTATTCCATTGCGTAAAAGATGCACAGTTGAATGCAAATTTTACATGACCGCTATGTGTGCCATACTTATTCAGAATTCGAGACCTATACTGGTCTAATCACTGCATAAATATTCATATCAAATGATTAATGAATAAGAAATATTAGTTTATAATGATAACTCATTCATATAGACATTATGTCCGATGAAAAAATCCTCCGCTATTGATCATTCTGACTATGTGGAGAGGAGGATAGCTTTTGGTGGTCAACTGAATATCAAAAACTCCAAAATTCGTTCAGAGTGCAAAGCATTTCGTGCAGCTACGCTGCCATGCGTGATCATCGCACTCGGAACGAATTTTGGAGTTTTTGATATTCAGCTGACCACCAAAAGCTATCCTCCTCTCCACATAGTCAGAATAAACACTTATGTAGTGGACCTGCTCATCTTTTCGTCAACTTGCTGTTTGTTCACAAAGGTGCATAGTAATGACAACAGATTCGTACGCAAGATTTTAAGTCTCACCGAGCGCATCACTTTTTGACGTATTGGAGGCTTTGGAGACAACATTTTTGTTTTATTGCTGATATGGTTGAAATATGCCTTGATTGATGGAATTATTCATTATGGATGGAAAAATCAAGTATTTGACGGTCTTAATTTAGCTAGACGATAACAATTAATTTCGGCTGTACTCCATAGCAATGTCTCAAGTAAAATGCTACTTGATTTTTTTTCTAGAGAATGGCTATGGAGTGTGGCCGAAATCTAATAAAAATAAGACAGTCAAATACTTGATTTTTCCAACCATAATGAATAATTGCTGATTGTGTTCCATATCGCGATCAACTAGGCTTTCAGAAAGCGGACAGCAGTTTGTTGCGGAACTGTATGCTTATTTTTTCTCGTGGAGTTTTTTTATTTGTATATAACAATAATTCTGTTATTGTTGATAAATAGTCTTTCGTATTCAAATTGATTGATGATTGGTTACTTTCACATGCTTATATGCATTCGCACAATTCCTGAGCTGTTAGATTTGAACTTAAATCATAAGTAATCATTATTCAAAGTGCTCAATGGATGATGTATAATTCATTTTTCCATGGCATGAGAAAACGCGCTCACATGATAATTATAGTGGTCACACCACTACTGTTTACCATGGTAAATTAAATTTTCTTGCAAGTTAATATCACCTAATGGGATTCATTTACTTATAGAGTTGTAGGAAATCAAATTTTGACAGGAATAACATTATTTGTTTATTGATTAGATATTCTAAGATGCCCTTACCAGCGAAGCAGCATTTCATTTTCACGTAATTTTGGCAAATTGGTTGTTGCTGCAAATCGAATTTTGGATTCATGTTATCAAGACGTAAGTCATTCATCTAATGTTGCTAACTCTGGTGTTCCAGTAATCTGTGACAAATACACAAAATCATTTCATAATTCTAGTAACAAAATCAGTTAATAAGAGATTTTTACACTTTTAGAATATCTTTCAGTAAATAATGCATGACATTTACGCTTCCAAAGTATTACATAATGCTTATTTACTGCGATGAAATTGTCATCGCCTTCAGCAAGAATTTGCAAACATTTACATAGATTTCTTGATTTGTTTCAAGACTTCCGGGGAGGATTGGGTTATACTTCGGTAAACAAAAGCGAATCGTGGTCTACTAGCCATTTAATAATGCTCTTGGTCTTCGTTGACTGATTTAATTATATACATGTACTTACAAAATACATTAAAGTCAAAGATAAAGAAGCCAGCAAAAGTCCTAAAGCTTAAAGGTGTATGATACAAAAAGAAAAAAGCATGTTCAAAGGGCACTAAAAAAGTACCGCCAGAATTGCTTTTACAGTCGATCTTGAGAGGGAAACGCTAAATTGTTTGTGCTCTTAATATTAATTGTTATTAATATTTCGGAAAATTAGCAAGGCCTACGTGATAGTGCAAATCAAAATATGAAATAAACAAATCAATCAAAAATATTACCAAAACCTGTCAAAATCAAAATTTCTGCTCTATTACTCGTGTTTAGGAATCAAATAATTTTTGACTTCCCAAATCGACATTACTGGATAGAAGTGAAAGGCTTTCTATAGCATTATGTTGATAATGGTGTGTGTTTGCTTCAAATTCTTGGTAACTGAGACGTACTAATTTTTAACGATGATTTATTTAAAAGCCGTGCTGATGTTTCTTGGTGCCTCTACATTTTGTGTGCATAGGCCACTTCAATTACGTGGCCTACACGATCTAACATTCGGGTAGCATGTTAAGAATTTAACATAAATAATCTGTTCTTATTGATCAACCAAAGATCACAAAGACGGATCAATCAGCGATTGAAAATATGTTAGATCATGCAGAAAAACAAGCGTCTTTTTTTAACTTCCTGACAAATATTGGGGACAGTTGTCTGACAATAATTTGAATTCGGTTGAAGAACTAAAGAATATTCATGCAAAATCTTGTATAAGATCATTCTTAAATACTAATATCAATTTCTGCATAATCTGTGAATTACCTTAGTGTAGACTTTGAAAAATAATGACAAATCACTATCAAAAAGTTTTGAAACCAATGCATTGTACTTATTTTGATACATGATATATCATGATCGATAGTCAGTCATCTTAGTATGATTGATTATTATTTCATTTTTCTTTTGTCTTGAAAACAATGTCGAGAGATATTAGGTGCATACGAGTATATCCTTACATTCTGTGTAATTTCTTATGCTTTCAGTAAGACTGTATCGCCATCGTCACTCAGTAGATTGGATTAGCGGTCAAAGTATGACGTGGGTGAAATCCCCCGAATTCAGTAAGAAATGATCTGATATCAAGTATACAGTTCAAGCTTTTCTCCTTGTCTATGATGCCCTACCCATATCATTGATATATGTACGCGCTCAGCAACGATCTCTTGAACCAATTGAATCGATGCGTAGTATTATAAAAGCTTGATTTCTATTCTAATGACTCATTGTGAAATTCCTGGATAATTTTTATTTATTGCTGATTTTCTGATATCTTGTAGCTTTGCTTCATCATTTACGCAAGAGTTCCGACCCATCAAGACATTACGCCACTATGATTGGTAAATCACTAAATTCCTTTGACAGCCTTTTTTGTCCGTTACGTTCAGGCAATTAGACACAATGTAATTTGGAAATGTTTATTTGTGTTCGCTTTCATTGTGGTAAATCTTTCTATGTTTTTTATTTTCACGAAATTTGGTAGCTTCCTCTGTAACATACTAAACCATTTTTTTTCTTGGTATATAACTAGAATTGATTTACTTCTACTGCATACATGTAGACCTGTCCTTTTAGTGCCGTAAATCTGATCCGTGACTTTCGAAAAGAATTTCAAAAAACATGAGAACCCTTCCTTTGATACATTCAATGTTTCTCAACTACTGCTTATCAAAGCCCTGACACAATTCTGTGAAAAATTGTGAGATGCTACGCTTTGATTTAAGTGGAATCTTTTTGAGGTGTCACTACTTTTTTTCATATTGTAAATTGTATTTATGTCACCAGAAAAACAAATAAAAAATAAACGAACTTTATTTGTGCTCGGAAGCACATCAGGCACGGAGCCTTTCTTCCATGTGGCCAAGTTGTCATTTATCACACTCCCATTCTTTCAGTACTGAGTGTTTAGCAAGAATGCAGAGTGTTTTTGAAAGTATTAGGTTTGACCCGATCAAGGTTTGAACCAAAGTCTCCCGGACGCAGAGCGAACACTCTATCACAATGCCACACCGTCGGTGCTTCATAAAAGCCAATTGCTACTTGATAGACGCATCTATTGATGTGATTAGTTTGACGAAGAAGTTAAGACAGGAAATTATAGATTCTTTTCAATGGAGGATGGTAGCTGCCGTATTCATATAAATGGCTAAATGAAGATCGCTATAAAAATCTTCAGTTTATGATTTTCTAGAAAAATTTACGATAACAAATAACGCGATCGCGAATTTATGTATTGTTGTTTGTAGATGACCCAATTTTTCTGTATTTTGATTTCAGTCGTTAAGTGACAATCTGGACCCTGTGTGAGGTGTAAATGTTCATGATATAGTAAATCTTTGAACAGAATCTAAAGCCATAACCTATCCATCAAGATGCATCATTGAAGCTCAAGTCAAATTTACTGATTAGTTATGTTTATGCAAGTTTCGTAGAATGAGTAGTATAGATAATATTTTCTGAACTTAATTTTCTTAAGGCATTGAAACTTTTAAAATTTGATTCAAATATGATTTTCAATGATTTTGCTTTCACGTGATGGCAATAGCGACAACTTCGAAACACATGAGTGCAATTTGATCATAGAGCGAAAATCCACTATCAAGAAATTTCATAGCTCAATTGTTTGAAATTAACCCTACGATACTTGACAGGTTCTTTTGGAAGAAGCAGCAAACGAAAGATGAAGCAACTTGGTGATGCCTTGATTGAAAGCCTCTCATGGGCCTCTTCTTCAGACCGAGGCAATGGTAATCCGCGAAGTCTTCTGTGTTGATTCTCTGACTGATAACTTCTAATCACAGTCTGAAAATATTTTGCTTGTCATGATAACTGAGGCCTTGTTTAATATTTGAGATTGATGGCAAATAGATTTGTGCGGTTCGATTCAATCGCGGTTATAAAATCTTATCAGGCGTAGAGAATGTGCAACTTATGGTAGAAATTCTTCCTTATTCCATAACGTTTACTCGCACATGCATATCGAGTGTCAATTGATGTGCGACCATATAGGCGTCACAATTAGAATGGGGATATCACTGAATAGGATTGACTTCTTCACCATTTGCGATATGCTTTTCGCTCACATTTGAATTCAAATTTACATGTGCAAAAGCATCGTCAAAAATTAATAGTTTTTTCTATATATTTGTCATTCTCAGTACTTCTGTGTAATTTATCAATTTTAACTAGCGGGTGTAGCTGAAGTCTGACACAACTGAATTATTAGGAAAAATGAATGAAGCGAAGTTTTCTTCCAAGGCACTAAGTCATTGTCGATTATCAACTTGGTCTTGAAATCTCATCAAGTATCATGTATTGTGAAATAATTTCGGAAACATGTCACTTGAACCCACAGAATTAGATATTTTGTTTATCTGCTTCGGTTTGCTAGAAGTGTGATTAATACGAAATCGACGGCACATCGAGGAACTTAGTAAGTGGGGAAAAAGGATTTCCTAATACCCTACAGAGATAGGAAAAAGTCGTGCGTCTCTTGCGCATTAATGTGAATTCCAGCACAGTGTTTCGATTGCCAAAATTCCGTCAGCTTCGAGGAATTCAGATCATTGCGCACAAGTTTTCTCCATAATGTTGGCCCTTCCGATAATTATTAAAAAAAGTAGCAGGCGTATGAAAATTAGTTCACTGGATGATTTCACCATCGTCTTCTCACCATTCCATACTGCATAGTGCATACACTGAATCGCATGTTAGCCAAGATAGTGATGTGTGTTTTGGTGTGTGCGAAGTGATATCACAGCACGCAGGCATCTCTCACTGGCTCTGGTGTCCTCTGCTGACAGCATATTGTTTGCCATTTCCAATAGCAAGCGATACACGAATTATCCATTCGAGATGGAGCAAGTTGTCTAATTCTGTGATGTGCCATTTCGATATTAAGGCTAGATATGATTCTTCCTTTCTAGGAAACCGAGGCGCACGCAGATGAATCTAATTCTGTGCTTGAACTACTCTACCATGCATGAAACCTAGCGATTCATATGTAAGCTTTTTTCAAAAAGACATGTGTCATCGGGAAAATGTGTTCTGAACTCAACCGATTCGACAAAATCTAGGACGACAAAATATATATAATTTTTGTATGGTTCGCCTGTGATCGCATGAAAGAGTTTATGAATCGCACACCTCTATTGACCAGTCTTCTGAATTGCTCCAATACCAATGGTATTTCTTCGTATGTGACATGAAGTTTAGTTACATGGTAACTACTTCACAAACCAATCAATAAAGGATACATTGAAACAGAAAACATACCTTTCGAAGTTTTCAGCATTTCAGAACTCATACAAAGTAATACTTAACGCAATATTCTTGAGAAATACAGCTGCAGTGAAACCCACTTCAAACTGACTCACATTGTCTTCCATTTATAAGGTACCGACAGAACTTCCTATTGCTCCTGTGCAAAAGCACCTCACATTTAATCTACCTATCAAATGTCAATAGAATAATTAAATATTGAGTTATATCATCGATAAAAAATGGAAACGGACCTGAATAGCTGCCATTTCATCCAATATCATGAATCATTAGCAGGCCTTGTTCGCTACATGCATCTCTCAACATCGACACAATTCCCTATTTAAAGTTGCAGCCTGGGAAGCCTGCCCAATTGTTTTAGCACGGGCTTACTCTCGATTTTCGGGCTCCATCCAGGCTTAAGGAAATTATTGCCCCGGTTAGATTTAACGGCGTTGTTTGGCAGAATTAGACACAAGTTTCGCTGCTGTTTCAATGAGTACACATTAAAATGATGCAACCTAAAGCTGTAATCGATGTTAAACAACTGGTCAGGCTTTCTGAAGGCATTCTGTATAAATGTCTGAAGTAGCGGATAAAGTTGGGAACAGCCTCAACGGCGATCTCCCTTCCTTCAGCATCGCATTTATTTGACTTCAAACTTGTAATACAGTCGTTATACGTAAAACACGTGTGAAATCGTGCGATCTCAAAACGTTATCAGCTTGTCGACATTTGAAACAATCAATTACGGGTAGAATCAAGAAGCAACACGCCAATTTGGAAACATTCCTATCTGGCAGGCGATAACATAGCCTAAAGTAATGTCCTCAACCCGATTTTAGCAGTAAGCGTTAGCTCCGCCGTGGGACTGCACGATCATCTGGAAATACATGACGTGAACCTGCTTAAGCATCAACAGCTATCGAAGCCTAAAAACAGCCAAAGTTAATAGGATTTCTAGTGAAGGGTCAGCTCACCGGTCAGCCCGGGCTCCAAATTTTCGAAACGGGCTACCCCGGGCTTGATTTCATCCGAGTTGCGAAACCTAAATTCCTATTGTAAGGAATTGGAATCCTTTTTCCTTCAAAATACATTAATGTTATCCATGCTTTTATTGAAGGACCACCCTAATGTACATTCACATGCATGTGAAATATAGCTAAATTTCTGCATGAGTCAGTGCATCTCCCACGTATGGGAAGATGTAAGCACAATTTGCTTGTTTTCAATATGCATGGTGAAAGCAAATACACGAATACTGGTAATATTTACTGACTTAAGATGCAACGTAGCAGTTAATAGTACCCTTTCCAGTGCGTTATCAATGGGTTTCACTGTATTTGAATATGAATATTGTCAACTAACCTTACAAGACATGTCGCTGAATTCAGAACAGTTATTGACATGACAGGCAGCAGTATACATGTTGATTAATATTGTCTAACAAACTGATTTGCATAAACAAGGATCAATTAATTATTAAAAATTCCCTCATCCTCATCGCTATTTGATTTTCTTTATTAATTTTCCCATTCAAATACCGACATCTGCAGATTACTGACTGTTCAATTACAATCTTCATTACCTACGTGTGCTTCACTTATCCTTGTTATTCCATTCTTTACCCCTTCTGTTGAATCAGTTACGATTAGTGTGCTGTCTACTTTGAAACGATTAGTTGCATTTGATTATTACATATGCATTTAAGACGATTTGCTGTGAGTAGAATTTGAAATTGACAACACATTATCCTTCACATACTATGTATAGGCTTCACCGGGGAGTGACAACAAGAGTGGTTCTTTTTGCTTTTGGTCCGAATCATTAACCACTGAAACACGTGCTTCATGTGATACTATCAGAATATCTATCAGAATAGTGGACTATTGAATAAGATAATCATGATTATTTTTAAAGTAGCAATCAACTCGTTTCCGTAGATCATGGGTCACAAAGCAGTAAATAGTCTTGATTAAGAGGGAATATTCTCAGAAGATAGACATTTATCAACATAATAATTGATTGTAAGTTGGATTTTTATAGGAATCTCAGTCCTGCATAGTTTAAATTTAGGAGAGAAGAAATTTCTAAAATGTAAGAAAAAATCCGCTCTTTGAAATTGAAGGCAGCTCACCTTGAAAGTCTATCAAAGTTTATAGGCCCGTTGATAGGCTTGTTGTGGAAAATGCAACAACTACAAGTAGCGGATGTGTTGCAGATACTGCGTGTACTAAAAGTAGAGAACGCGTTGATAAGGGATATTGCTTTTACTGATCTTATTTTTATATTTTGGATTTTTCTGGAAAATGCTGCGTTTTGGGTAAAACGCTGTTTCTTAGGCGAACATTCAGTTAATCAAGTTGAAAAGGTCAATGTTGTTAGATATATGCAGTAAATGCATGAAACGTTAAATATTCTTGGATTGCCCCTTTTGGGAAGGTCGCCTATTCTATTGTAGTTAGATATATCGTTTTATTTTGAACTGCTGGCTCAAGCATGCTTCTAACTGTTTTTGTCAATGTTTAATGTTATTGAGTATCCAACTACTTGACCTATCTCAGTAGATATAGGTATTCTATCTTTGAAAACAATTCTTTGCTTACTGACGTTTTCCCCTCCCAAAATATCTCACCAGTGTTGAATCTTACTATATTTCATTGTGACTGCATTTTCTTTCCCATCACTGGAATGGTGATTTTTGTGCTTTTCAACTCACGTTGGCAGATATATCAGTTTTTCATGTTGATTCAATTTTATATTGTTATGTCCGTTCGCAATGTATTACTACTTGCACCTTAGTTTACACAAGTCAGAGGCGGAACCGTATGAAAATTTCCATGCCGAACCGAGCCGATGCCGGTCGAGCTGATTGACCGATGACGGTGATACCGGTCACAAAATAAGTAGGCTTACTTTATCATAGACATAGATATTAGCATCATCATCCAAACGTAAAGAAGGATGTTATGCAGTAGAATTACTCTTTCTTCCCGCAAATTATGTGTAGCATCTTGTTATTTACTCCAGTTTTTTTATTAGGACATGCGTTAGATATTGAGAAAGATCAAAGCATTGTAGTAGACCGACGCATCAATGGATTGCATAATGGTTCACATAGCTGACCTGCTGATAGTTATATTTTCTCTAGAAGTCTACAGCAACATGTACAATAATTGATGCAGATTAATGCAGGAAACACCAAGTCGATTCACAAGTTTCATTGAATGAACATTGAGACCCCTCCCCCTAGCTGTCTTTTAGATTATTCTTCTTTTGTATGTAGTAGCAACCGCCTCATCGAGTCCTTGTGTATCGTCATTTTTCATTCGATCCACATAGTAGACATACATAGTAGCTAAGCTCTACTGTCTCTACTCCCCCACCTGGAGGCTTTGACGGTGCTGACGTAGTCAGACTTTTCTGGAGCGTTGTGGTACTTTTGTCCGAATGCCCTTCCTGCCGACTTCCTGTGACACTTTCGGGGTTCGAACTCTGGACCGAAAGATCGCTATGCCAAACATTTAGCCGCTGTGCCACAGAGACCACACATAGTGAATTAAAAAATCTTCTACATACCAGATAAAATACGGAAGCAAATTTGAAAGTTGTAATTGGACCGGTAAAAAAAATCAACCATCAAGTCAATCAGATATAGTTTCAGATTTAAAACAGATGGTGGCTTCAGATTATGATTTAAGCAACTTCAAATTAAAAAGTATTCACCTTCTAACTGAGCTTTTTGTGTGAACAAGCATTACTTTTACAAACTGGATGCAAATGATAGCAAATCAAGCGATTCTTATGAAGAAGTTGCGCATCAGTCACCCGTGAATGTGACTATTACTGTTTATCAATACATGTACGTGTAGCTTCCGATTGTCATTGTAGTCATACTTATCGAGACGTTTACTGTCAGTCTAAATCATGAAATCTCTATCATCTCTTTTCAGGCTCTCCTTCTATAGGTCGCAAAACCTCTCATCAACAACCTCTCAATGTGCCTCATTGCGCATTGCGTCCTGCTCAGTCCACCCCCACCTTCAATGTGAGTGTGGTCAACCTTACATAGATTTTATAAAGCAATGGCATGCATGCGGAAAAGTCATCTGACAAAATAATATGCTTCTGTTGAAGATTGAATAACATCATCCGACATTTTATCAAAGACGTTCTTCACCAGGCGTTAATCATGCGAATTCATTGATTTTTTAGCGATCATATTTGGGTCCTCAGAAGGCGGGATATCAGGAATGCTGCACTATTGTCATGAATAATAACAATCAAATCAGATTGCAGGTATCATTCACATGCAAGAAATAAGAAGAGTTTGCCGATGCATTTGATGCGCTTTGCAGAAACAACAAGAAAATTGAATACTTGAAACCAGGGTTTCGGCTACCACGGCTCCGGCTCTCTGCCTCGGCTACGGTCGGCTCCGACCCAAGACCCTTCGACATATAGTCGGGCCCCCAACACGAGACCGAAAATGGGACTTTTGCAGAATGGTGTATGCGCTATGGCTACTGCGAAACTGCACATTTGTCGAGGTCTACCCGGTACCTCTGACCTTGTCACATCACATGAGAAATCACGCAGAAATCCAATAGGAAGTGGACTGCAGTTTTCTATAATTTAGTGAAAAGTACTGTGGCAAGTGTAGAACCATCTCTGGGTAATGCTGTTCATTGCTACCATTGTTCAAGAAGCTAAACATATTCAGATCTATCAAATCGTTATTTTTTGTCGTCGAACACAGTATCCTGATAAAATTTTAGCTGAAATGTACTGTCTTTAAATAAATTTTCGCATATATCACCGATCGGAGGTGTAAACACATGTAGACTGAAGATACTCCATGCTAAAAGTTATGACTAATATTATTGTTATGATTTTAGGGGACACAAAAAATTGTTTGAGTTTATTAAAATTTTTTCAAAATTATTCTGATTTCTTTGCTTTTTTCTCACAGCGGAAAAGGTTATGAATTCTACTTGTATTATCTAGGGTTGTATATCAATTAAGTAGTCCAAAACAATTTTTCTCAGCTTCGCTGCGAGGTCGGTGACGTAGGCCGTCAAAGATGCATATGATTTTTCATAAATACTCTAAAAATAGAAAAATTCGAATAAGTCGTGGTCACGCAAGTGACTTTACTGATGTAATTTTTCTGAAATATTTTTGGCTTTCGCCTAGATAGACCCAAATGATGAAAATATGTGAATTTCTGAAATATGTGAGAAAATCTGAGAACCTTCGCCGTTCACTTTTTCCAAAATTTGACCATTTGATGTGGAATGACCATGATAGGTTGGATGACAGCGTAGTTCAGTTGGCTAAAACAGCACTTTGATTAGAAAATAAAAGGAGCTTCAGGGTTCGAATCTCTCCTCAATGAGCAGCATCCGCTCTTAATAGAGATTACTTGCCTAGTTAGGGTTCCCACATGCCAATATAAGTATGAAGACTGCTTTCAACCCCATTCTTGTTGGCATGACTTTGGTAGGGCAACATGCTCGTATGAATGCGCTGTTGGAAATTGTTGAGTTCTCAATAAATATGGCTACATGTACTATTACGGATAAACTTGCGATTAGTCGCAGGAAGTATGTAGATATTTGTGCAATCTTGTCATTGTTTCATATTCAGGGTTCTGACTCCAACTCCAATTCCTCCTGTTCTTCTACTCCGAGTTCTCCATTCGTGGATCAACAGTCTCCTGCTCCTCATAGGGCTGGGAGAAATAACGCGAAGCAGGATAGCGGGCTTGGCAGCAGTATTGGCTACTGTGGTAATGGCAGCAATGAAAAGCACATTTTCGACTTTCCTGCGCAGCCAGAAATCCGCATCGATGAAGTGGAAACTCCAGCTAACGTTGGGTGAGTTGAAAAGATGATCTTCAACAAGACCCAAAGTGACAAGAAGCTCTCCCGCTTAATGATATCGACAATATGATCCTATATGGGTAAACTTTAACGTCATTTCATGTTCTGCGAATCACCAAAAATATTTGCAATTGGGACTATTATACTCAAATTTGTGTTTTGCGGAAAATACTTCAGCTGTAAATTACTCTTTATTAGAGCAGACATTTCAAAAACGACGTGAAGAAAACATAAAGATGTGATGTATGTTTCAGCTAACCGAGACAGGATATATAACACAGGGTGCCCGCGGATCTGGAAAAGTCAAGAAAAAGTCTTGAAAAAAATCTTGGAAAATGTTGGATAAATAAGCCTGGAAGTATTGAAGCTCACATTAGTCCAATCTCATTCTGTGAGTTCATAGCTACAATTACGCATATATTGCTTTCCTAGCGCTTATCTTTTCCTTTTCAAATGATTATAGTTGAGTGACCATTTGAGAAAAGACAAGCACTAAGAATCGATTGGAGCGATGTTTTCAAAACTTAAATACTTTGAGAAAATTGAAAGAACCATAGGTGATAAAACTCGATGTGGACAAAATCGTATTGGGAAAGCATTTTAGTAAACAGTCATATACATAATGAAGACTACGTAATGAGGGAGAAAATAAACGCAACTTGATTAAGTGAGCCATCTGGTCAAAGACGTAAGACGTTTAGAAGTGCTGCAAATCTTGCTGATAAGGAGAAGTTAGATTTGAGACTGTAGCGTCTATTCCTTTTCGTTATTTTCGATGTTTAATTTCCCATGAGATGGGTATTGTGTGAACTGCTAGTTATGATATTAAATTGTATAATTTCAAGCTGTCCATGTTTACCTTTCATATTACCAAGACGACCTTGATCAGGGAAGAGAATCTTCTGGATTTATCCGGAATTCCGGATTTTTTGACGACCATCTGGGTCTTTTCTGAGATTCGCCAGAAAATACAAATAGAAACAGGAGGGGTAAGGTACGTGAGCCCTTAAGATGGAATCATCTTCGTGAAGTAACAGATGTGTCCTGTCTTGAGACAAAACATCTTCATGATGCGTTACATAGGACCCCTCTGACCACTAGTCATTACAATTGATATTATCCATAAGTCCCCTCTGACGATCAGTAGGCCCCTTCTGACGATCAGTGGCCTCCCTCCGCCAGAAAATGCAATGAAAAATATGAGGGACAGGAAGGTAGGGTATGTGGGCCCCTAAGATGGAATCATCTTCATGAAGTAACAGATGTGTCCTGTCTTGAGACAAAAAATCTTCATAATGCGTTACATAGGACTCCACTGATCACACGTCATTACAATAGATATTATCCATAGGTTCCCTCTAGCCACTCATGGCCCCCTCTTTATATCGCTTATAAAACATCAGTTCTACTAGCTACACTCCCAAAAGGCTGAAGGTTTCGCCTGCGGCGCTTTATAAACATCAAAAAAATTCCACTTGTGGCACTCCCAAAGGGGTGGAGGTTTTGCCTACGGTACTTTGCCTCAATATGGTTGAGATCTAATTTATTATTATCTGTGGCCTTAATGCATTAATTATCAATACTTTTATAGTCTCAGCATAGGGTATATAGTGTATAGGCGCATAAAGATTTATAATTTTTTAAAATTGATACTTGGATTGCTTGTAATCATATCAAAACTGAAAGTGGGCCCCAGTAAAAGTAGCGCATGCCCCCCCCCCATAGAAGCGATCCTCCGGATTTTTCGTGACACCGTGTTCTCATCCCTGCTTGATTATACCTTAGTTTCGTTTTCAGATAGTTTTAAGTGGTGTCAATTACTAAGTATTTACTCAGTTGCTCTATTAGCTGTTTAGCTGTAGGCCTTTGTTAGGGCATCTTATTTATGAAATTGATTATTAATGATATTGACTTGTCAAGACGGTCGGTTTCTTATGCGCTTAAAGTTGCGATATTCCAACACAATTTTCGTAATTATTCTGTCAGTTTTGAAAACAACTGTAGCTGATTTGCTTTTGTCTCACAAGTGGACTTTGACATTCATAAAACTGCCACTACGTGGAAGTCATCCAATTCCAAATCCGGATTTTTTCCCGGATTTCAGGAAAGATGGCAACCCCTGTTATTAAATTCATCAAGTAGTTGATTGGCCTATATCCCAGAAGTATATAACTCGTAAATATTTGAAGCCATAATTGCTTGGAATTTTATGAAAGCCCTTAATTTGTCACCCTGTAGAAATCGAGAGAAATTTTATGACATATTTCACAAGGTGCATGAAAATTCGCATGCAGCGCTGCGACGGCTAAAATGACCTAAATGAATCCCTGTCTGGTCTGATCTTTAATCTACTCATTTACATTGTATTTATGATAAGTTCACGAACAGAAACAACAATATGCAGTTGTCTGAACGAAAGTTACTCTAAACGGCTGTCTAAGTCTGTACAGCGAAAAGCGATGTGAGAATTATTTTCTCCATTATAAATAAAGGACTGAGAAGTATCAGTTCAATTCGTTCATCAGTTTCATGAATTAAAAAGTATCAGGTCATTTAAACAGAGACATTGCAATTGGAACTGATGACTTATGGAGACCGTTAATTCATCGATTCTTTAATCAATTGCTTTTATTTTTTAGCAGTAATGTATCGTAAATATGTATTGTTCTATCCTGCTTCTATGCAATCAATCCTTGCTATTATCTTTTAACTTTTATCTTGATCTTCATTGATTGTTTATTGTGATATCCGTGACTTCTGATCAATTGTGCATCCATCCATTTCATCACTCGGTATTCTACAGTGATCAAGGTGGGCAGATCAGCCACCGAAACGTCTGCTACAAGAAAAAGTAATTTACAGTTGAATCATTTTTCCGCAAAACACAAATTAAGGTATTCTACGAAGTTATATAAACATTGTCAAGCTAGGTATTATCAATGAATGCAGCGATAAGATGATCTTTGATTGAACTTTGGTTCAATCTGTAAAATGGAGTATATATCATCAACATTTCCATTTTGATCACTTACGTAAAAAAGTCGTTTTGTGTTCATTTTTAACTATTGCATTTTTTTGCCTCTCCTTAACTCCAAGGAGCTGATGGTAAGTAAAAAACGTTCATCTGAACGATGAAAAGAGATTCTGTAAAACACTGTCTCTTAGATCCGCAAGCAAGAACCATGTAACTTCTCCTTCATGAACCCTTCCGTCTGGCGACATCACAGCTTGGATGGTTCGGTCCGAACACGTGTAGGTGATGGTGTTCTTGTCCAATCGTCCCTAATGCCTCGTACACGACTTGCTGTGCCAGCCGACCGGCTTTCATCATCTTTCGCAGGCAGCTGAGCTGGCTAACCTAAACATGGCCATTCAGCACATTCTGCTCCATCTTCCAGCAACACGTACAAGCCGTATCGAAGTTCTGTTCTTCGACTCAAGATCTGCGGTGATCTCTAGATGCGATGCAGTTACTGTTCAGTAGCACTGCATGGTCTATATCGACTAGCCTCAGTGGTTTGCGGTACCGTTCAGTGGATACCACTTTACTGCGGTGTCAGGACAATGAAGCAGCAGGTGCTCTCATCGCCGAGGGAGATGCACAACCTCACGACACCGTGAAAGCTGCTATTCGACCATGTCCAGCCAACACGCTCAATCGTAGTTTTCTCCTCGCTTTCAGGAGTGTATAGGCCTTATCAGCTTTCCCTTGACGTCTCAACTGCGCACCAGGGTCAATTAGTCACTGCCCAATTCTGCGCGCCAATTTCTTTCGCATTGGCTGATCATCCGATCCGACATACTATGCAGAATCTGACGAAACTTTGACGATCATATCTCAAAAATGCCATTCTTCTAAAAATATAAGATGAATTGATAGGTCATACTAGCACTGTGCTGTCTTCATCGATACTAGGAGATTATAGAAATTTACACCTACTGATAATAGAACAAAACAACCACTTCATTTTTAACTTATAGTGAAATCATGCAGTACCAATCAATGTCTTTCTGTAGGAACACCCTACCGTCATCAGGGAAATAATCTGTTGACTGAGAAATAAATGAACATAAATTTCTACTTAGGATACTCAGACTTATCAAGCTATTTTTAAGTAGAAATTTACGTGCATGTATTTCTGAGTTACTTGATTATTTCCCTGATGACGGCAGGATGTTCCTACAGACAGGCCTTGGTGTTGCATGGTTTCACTATAAATTAAGAGAAATGCAATTGCTTTGTTCTATTATCCGCTGCAAAAATTTATAGCGAGCTTCCTACTGGAAAATGTTTTATGAATGCTGTTGTGTAAATCAACCTGTATGTTTCGAATTAATAATTCATCATTATTTATCATTTTTTGTTATTCTTTCCAGAACGAACTCTTCAAACGAAAGCGACAAAACTGTTATAGATGTGAGTAGTCATACCAATTTGCTTTGATAAATGAATAATGGAATCTCGAAATCGATGTTTTTATATAATGAAAATTACCTCACTGCCATCTTTCACTATCAATGTGATTAATGAAATGCCAAAGCAAAATATATTTTTCTAATTGACTACTTGTCTCATAGGCCTATTTTATTGATTCCGAGGTTATCAAAACTTGCGTGTTTTAGTCCAACGTGTTAGTCCATGGCTTGTATAGAGGTAAACAGTGTATTTCAGTCACTACATCTAATAGCATTGATATAATGGCTTACATTAACAATTTATGCATCAGTTAGCTCTAATAGCAATTATTTGATAACAGCAGTCAATCAATAGTAATTATCTACTTTCAGCATTGCAATCAATTAATGTTTGACAACTCCAGATTGATTGAATAGCTTTGTGACAGAGTTGATCTACATTTAGCTCTCAAATGAATCAATCCTGACTAGGTTTTGTCGAACATGCATGACTACAGATACATTTTGAGGAAAAGTCTTAAAACTCGATGTTTCATAATATTTGTGCAGTAGCCAGATACTTTAAGGGATGTATACAAGTCATGTCATTCGTGGTTATTAGCTTATGAGCGCTTTGCAAATTAACACTTTTCATTGGTATAATTGAAAGAAGCTGATAGTACGAAATGATGGGAACGCCGGTCACCGTTTTGCTTAAGACAGAGAGATAATACAACTCCGCAAAATATTTTTGGATAACTCAGTTTCACAAGACGCCAACTGTAAAAATCAAATATTATTATTCGACTTTTAAATCATCTTAGAGAGGGTTCTAAATTGTGATGTGCTCTTGCAGCAATGCTTGTTAGCAACAAATATTAAGTAGGTAATTAAATATTAAGTTAAAGTAGAGACATTTGGCCTTTTACATGAAGTTAGTATGCATTCTATCGCTCGAAATATGGTCGTACTGGTAGGTATAAAACGACGAAGGATGTTATCAGCTGATGGAAGACGATTTTTTAATGCTGTGGAAATTGTTTGTTTTTATGCAATTATTAAAGATTGCTATCAGATTGTTCCATATGTTTTTGATGGTCAATGGATCATAATGTTCAACAGGATGTGGTTCAGTTACGGCATTTTGGAGTGAGGGAGGTAAGCTTTTGATCGCCTAACATTGGTAGTATTTGGGTATGATTTTATGTATGCTGTTCATTCACATAGTGTTTCTAATTTCTTAACACATCAGTCAGTGTATATCTGTTTCACTTACATAGTCATTTTTCCACCATTAAGCGTTGGTTGCGAAATATTGGTTGTCTTCAAAGAACATACTCTGCATGCTGATTCAACCTCGCTGACCAACAATGGTCTCTGAATCTCAAACTGGAATACTCTGCTTTTTGCTACTGCATAAACTTCGATGTTTATAACGGAAGAAATATCTCATCTGATTTGATATGCTGTATGCTTTGTGTTTTGGGGTAGTTTGCTTGTTATTATGACATGTGATGTCCAGGCATTTGAGTTTAGTGAGAGTGGGGCACTTTCGTGCATCGCAGTTTACGTGAAAATGCTTGAGCTGACTTCTCATGAATATCTGTTAATACCACAGAATTAAATTGTTTTACTCATTCAGTTTACTAGAAGTGCAGACTAATTCAAAACGATGGCACATGCCGGAACTTAGTAAGTGGCAAAAAAGAATTCCTTGTACCTTACAGAGATAGGAAAAGACTCGTGCGTCGCTTGCGGATTGCTGCAAATTCCAGTAAAGTGCTTCGATTGCCACGATTCCTTCAGATTCGAAGAATCCAGATAATTGCGCACAAGTTTTCTCCATAATGTTGGTCCTTCCGATCATTTATTGAAGAAGGTAGCAGGCGCACAAAAATTGGTTCACCTCATGATTTCACCGCCCTCTCCTCAGACAGGGATGTGTGACCGAAATGATACTACAACACGCACGTCACTAGCTGATGTCCAAAAGTCGTCTGACAGCTTATTGTCAGAGAGATTGTGTGCAATTTCCAATAGAATGCAATATACAACGCTTCCCTTCTAGAAACCTGAACGAGCCGAACAAGTTATCTAATTCTGTGGTTAATGCCTACTGAGGTTCATGTTCTACCATGCCTGTAAATTCTACAGATGCCATGCTGCTCACGTCTTTTAGTTAAAGGCAACTTTTCTGACCTTTTCCCGAAGTTCTTCATTTTCATATCTTTCTGTGTTCCTGATGCTCTGCTTAGGTCCATCTCCAAAATTTTAACGTTGTGAATTTACGTTAATGTGCAAAAGTGGTTCATAGCTACCACCCCGTAGAATAAGCGTCCTTCATCAAAGGAAATTTTCGATTGTAGTTAAAGAAAACGGCATTGGTCACATTCGTTCACATATCGGTGGGGCACACATGTGCAGGACCATTTTTCTTCATTGATGTAATATTTTAGAATTTGTAGGCCTAGTCCAATTGGACTGGCTTCTTTCAAAATAACCGCCTGATCGCTGCATTGATAAAAAAAACGTAATAGAAACCTTGCGTTGCTAACTGAAGAAGATAGAAACGAGCTAGAAATGCCGATTTTGTCTATCGAATCGGACGATCATATTCTATCAGCAACGAATGGAGCGAATGGATCCACTCATAAAAAAACGATTATACCTGCTGAAGGAGGGTTCCGACGACAATCCTCACAGTAGGAAAGTGGTACCTATTGCGATTCACTGCTCTTGAAGGAAGAATATCAGCTTCTTAATACTAAGCACGGTACCCACGCAACTGCTGTTGATGAGGATGGAGGCAACATCAAGAATGGCTATCGAATCGTCGATGAGCCAGAAATTTTGCTCAAAATAGCTGGGATTGTCATTTTTGTAGATATTTAACATAATTTGTATTTGTTACATATTCGAACTAGTTGGCGGTATTTGCGGAAATGGACGCAAGGTTCACGTTCGCTTCAGTAGAAGTGTTGACATTAAAGAAAATTGAGGCTGTCCAGATCCTACGGTACATTATTTTGGAATTTTGAATCACCGAATTTGTCTAATAATAGAATTTCTTATTCATGATAAATACATCAAAAGTCTTAGAACAGAAAATTTATAGAGTACTTGGGTATTTAGAAAAATTCTACAACAATGGAAATTTGCACGAAAGTACTCCACCACCTGCAGGTTGTCATTTCTCACAAAAGCTAATTTTATGCAATAAGATGCGGAAACAGCAGGCGAATTTCTAGTCTCTTGAATAAAGGGATGAAAAATTTAGACTTTTCATCCATTTGCACGAATGTGCCCCATTCTCCCCCACAGTGGAACCTGCTGATGACGTACTTAAAGGAACACAATTATTGGAACGTTGTATCCGAAGTAAATATTCTTCAGTATTTTACTTACTACACATGCACAAGTCTTGCATAGTTTCTCATGTGAAGGAAGAGTCACTGACCTATATTAAAATGTGTGAGAGCTTTCAGGTCATGTGAATATGCAGATATATGCTATTCAAAAATATCTTCCTATCCAAAAGATTTAGTATGATATATGGTTAATTGTGTTCTTCATATAGCCCTAGCTATATGCAGTTTAGTCATACAAATCTTCTTGTATATCAAAAGTTAGGTAGGGCCTATGGCCTATGCACTAGACATCGCAAGTTTTGATTTAAGCTTTAGACACTCGAATTACAAATATTCCTGCAATATTCAGTTCGTTAGGCCAATAGTATCTAAAGTACGAAAAAAGGCTAAAAACATTTAGATTACAGTCAAGACTTCGAAAACATCAAGACTGTGTCATTACTGAGTTGTTTGACAATTTGTGTGATAGACAGACTGACAGACAATAGCCTATTGCTTTTCGCTATATGAATCAATCATTGTGGAAGGACATGGGTAGAACAAACGAAAGAGACTTAATTTGCTTCAATACAAAATGCTAAGAATCTATGATTAGAAAATATAATGGAAACAATTTTTTGATGATATCATTTTACATCATTTTATAATTGCCGATCTTTGGTTTAAATGCAGTGACCACCTTCTCTGTTCGTATAAAAAGGAGATTGGTCTTTGTAAGTGAGATGTCACCGTTGGCCTACACGAAAATCTGATCTCAATAACTGTGATTTTTGGTTGTGAGGGTATCTGTAGGCATTCTGTGTATGCTAATTAACATTTAACATCCAATGAGCTGTACCGAATCGGAGGAAGGCAAATGGCTCATCGTAGAGTGAATTACACAATACATGCTACAGGCTGCTGTTTAATCTGTCATTCCTCGTTTTGACCTGTAAATTTATTAAAAAATGAAGCAATTCCTATTAGACAAATAACATGCATTGTCTTCAAGTTGCATCTTCACTTTCATTTTGTTCAGTTATTGTGATAATCACGGATATAAATAGAATTTTTAGCTCGAACTTGCAGTCTTGAGCGTTTTAACAACCCTGTACTGATCCACTAAGGGCTGTAAGTGATTTGTACTTTCAGGGCTACGCATGTCAGATATGATTCGCTGGAAAACTTCTGAGACACCAAAAATGCTGATAAGAGATTTTGCTTGCTAAAAATCATGTTAGATTAAACAAAATGCACTCCTGAAATGATACTTGGTAAATCGCAAGAGGACAAAAAGGGGACTCATTAGGTTGCTTTGTTGTGTCTCATGTCCGCTAACTAAGCATCCACTAACAAGCATACGTAAATGGTTTTTATAAAAATTCTCGAAAGCTGAAAATGCACATAGTAGTATCAGCGACTTGTAAGAGGAAATGTGCGATATTCCTGCAACATCGTGCTTCCCGACAATATTTTTCACTCATGAATTCTAATTATATTATCTTTTAATATAAAAAGGCATACTAATCTCAGGATTTAGCCAGTTTTAGCCAATGAATGGGCACTCCGTTGAATTGACTTAACGTGAAAAGAACAAAGGATTGCATAGGAGGTTGTTGTTGCTTTTCCCAGTGGAAACATCGAGATTGAAGATACTTAATTTAACAAGTGCTTAACACAAGCAATATGTTCGCGATAATTCTTGAAGTTTTTTTATGTCTCACATTTCTCTACCCTGAACTCTCAGTTTCAGTCTTCAATATTGCTTGTGTCATTCAAATATAACTCATTTATCTTTCATTGGAGATCACACTTGCCAAAAAATAATTGTATCAAAAATAGGCAGGCTTTGAAAATGAAGCTTTTACGTCACTACTCCCCATACTTGGGGCTTGCACGGTGCTGACATAGTCAGACTTATGGAGCGTTGTAGTACTTTTAGTCCGGATGCCCTTCCTGCCGACTTCCAATGACACCTTCGGGGCTCGACCCCTGGACCAAAAGATCGCTAGGCCAAGCACTTAACCACTGTGCCACGGAGACCACTGTATAGGAGAAGTATAATATCATACTACCTTTCAAACATTATCTTTAATGCTTGAGTTCTTATCTATCAATCGATTAACATTTTGAGAAGCAATGATGGACCATTGTAGTCGATAATTGTACTTCCCTATGAATTCGAGCCATTGCAATTTCATAAGTGCAAATGACTTCATCTAATGACATAATAGGCATGTAATGTGTTGGACTTGACTTACCTGGTGTACACCTTATATCTGCACCTTAGCTTACTTAACCCTTTTTTAAAGTCGATCTCTCTGATATAGTGTTAGGCATAGTAGTTCTTATTTTCTTACTATGATAGCGCATGAATTTTGTGGCGTATAGCACATCTTAGATGGAAAATGCATAATGTTCTATTGAAACGAAGTAGGGAGAGAGAAGACACTAATTTCACTTGTGTCACTCGATTGGTTTTATTCCACATGCAATTCTAGTTGGAAAACAGAGGCAAAAAGAGACCAGTGCGATATTTCTACAATTTGAAATGGTGTCATTTTTTCTTTCAGACAAATATTACCCGAGGTGATTCTGTAGATGATGGGCAAGATGATCAAGGTGACAAGACCAACTTGCAGCGGAATAATAGCGTAAGTTTCATAGCAGTGAAAAAATTTGATGCTATGAAAGCAATCGATTTTCTTTAATATCACTTGATATAATGTTTCACAACATATAGCGTGTATCAACAAATTGTACTCTTTCATGTACAGGCAGACTGACAGAATTGTTTCAGTATAGGATATATTGAATTATCTGTCATTCTTTGGTGTTTGCCAAAGATTGACTTCCCTGAATGTGATGATTATCTATCTTACTCTTCTCAGGTTCCGTACTATAGCTGCAATGTGTAAATCCTTGAAGCAGGCGATTTGCAATGCATGATACGCATAATGTATGTTTGCACTTGTCGTCTTTCAATTTTTCACTTGATGCACGTTTTAATGTGTAAATTATTCATGCATGATAAATGACAATATTTTATTTTATTGTAATAGCATTATCAATAACTTAATTATTGTACGAATGTAGCGAGGCCAATTCGGGCATGGAGTGTAATTAGTTAGATTCATTGAAAGAGGTATTTCTTTTACAGTGGTACGTAGTACGCGAATCATCAAGGAAGGCTGGTATATAATTATTTGTACTTTTGATGCAGGGTCTATTAATTTCTTTTCTGTGGAATTGCTATTAGGTAATATTTTGTCTGAAATAAAGGTAATATGAATATTTCGATGCATTGTAATAGTTTTAATCTGCACTATTCTAAAATAGGTCATTGATAGCATGTACCTATTCATCTGTAATACATGTTATCCATGTATGAAAAGCGTGCAACAGCAAGCTCATTCTAGCTTATGTCATGTGCGAGATTTACAAATAATGCAGACTATCGATGCAGAATATTGCCTAATATGCGAATTAAATGTGATTGATGTGAATTTTTATGTATTTTATGATCTTTAAACTGCTGATGCAATTTTGCATTTTGACTGCCCTGACATCGGCTTGTAACCTTGAATAAAAGTAGCCAGAACCCTGCATTACATTGGTCTGAAACCGGCCTTATTAATTTAAATAACCCGTCAGAGCCCTATTTTAAATCGACCTCAAGTCACCTAAAACCGCCATGACGTTGGACTTCTCCGCCAGTTTCCATCTCCGCGCTAACGGCAGTCGAACTATTACTTCGTGAAACTCCTCTGCTTAAGGACAAGACATTCAGTGTCTGATGGGGCGTAGCGTTTGGGGCATGGGTGGTGAGGGCTAAGCCCACCCTGATAAATAGTCAGCAAGTCTTCTTATCGCAAGCTTTCAACTATAGAATATTTTCAATGCAATGAGTCTATTGCTAATCCGAAGAATATGATGTAATTGAAAACCTGGAAATAAAGAATCTATGCCACATGTCAGAGAAACCGAACTCAAACTCTAATCAAACTTTGAATACAACGGAGTATTTTTGCTAAAATTCCTGTAAGATTCAATAAAACGAATTATGTCATATTAAATTAATATTGTGAAATTGTAACTTGGGCCTCTTGCAAATTTTTCCATGTCTTACAAATAAGCTCGAAATAGTTTATCAGAATTATGATTTGAATTCATTTGTCAACTCTTAAATCAGAGCAGCATTTAGTATGGTATTTCCCCTCTGTTCGGGCTTTCACACATCTGCTGTCCATGTACATGAAATTCATTAACACAATTACGCTGTCGTTACTGTAAATTAAGAACAATCATTCAGTCCCTTCGGTAACCCTAATCTCAGCTATGGAGCCACGCTACGGGTCCTGTGTCTGAAATATGCGTTTTTATACTGCAGCATGTCGCCATTGAAAATTAGTTTACAATTCAATAACTACATGCTGCTATGCCTGCTAGTGTCAGATTCTGTCATGTCTTTTTACAAAGGGAAAACCGCAAGAGATGTGAGTCTTCAGAAAAGTAAAATAATTGTATTCATATTTTTAATTTTTGACATCGTTTATAAATTTATCAATTATCATTAGCATTTTACAGATGTCTCAGCACGTTCGTGATTAACGTGGATTAGCAGGGAAATCATTTCTTAATGATTGCAGCGGAGACTACATTATGTTTCTGAACATGCTGCATTAAAAAAGAAAATTTCATGCTTTGTTGCTCAGTTTACAGAAAATTTGTATTAAAATGTTTTGTTTTTGTGCATTCATTCAAAATTTTAAAGCTGCGATTAATTTGTTCCGTCATATTTCTTTTAGCGAGTTCTCTCAACAGTAAGTGTCCGCTACTATAATGTTTTAAATGATGTGTTTTCTATGATGCGATCGCCATATTGCATGAATTCATATTTACCTATCTTAGTGCTTTCAAGTTCAACTACTAAATTTAGCATTTTAATGGTCAATGAGTTCCTCATTTCTGTGGTTGGTGAACTTTCTGGGTTGATGCTAAATTCAATCCTGCAAGGGTTTGCTAAAAAACATCCATTCATACTCTTGCTTCTGATGTGGTTACGTGATATGAAAATTGACATTTTATTGGCAATGGTGTTCTTCATTTTCTTTAACATGTTGATTTGTTAATCGCCTATAACCATTTATAGTCCGGGAGCTACTGACGATTTCTTCCTAAATTCGCGCACAGATGGATTAATAGCATGGATTTGTAGATCTTGAAACGCTGAATACAAAAATCAAATTCAAAGTGTTAGAGCCAGTCGCTTTCGGTTATGTGTAAGGTTAAAGGATTCCCATTGGAATTCAATCGTAAAATTCAAGAAATATCTATGGATTGTGAAACACCTGGCAATTTTCATACATTTTCCTTTGCAGAAAAGAAACTATTTATCAGAATGCCATGAAATTTGAAATCTGAGTTCAGATCACAAACTTCAATATAAAATTTTAAGTGAGTCACATGATTCAGTATTTGATGTCTGAGAGCCTCTAGAAAATGAGTAAATTTCATGTTTTGACTTAATTTAGGTGATTTTACTCATTTTGTAGAGGCCCTCAGACATCAAATACTGAATCATGTGACTCACTTTTACTTTTGCATCGAAGTTGATGTTCTGAACTCAATCATGCTTCAAATTTCATGGCATTCTGATAAATAGTTTCTTTTCTGCAAAAGAAAATGTACGAAAATTGCCAAGTGTTTCACAATCCATAGATATTTCTTGAATTTTACGATTGGATTCCAATGGGAATCCTTTAACCTTACACATAACCGAAAGCGAATGGGTCTAACACTTTGAATTTGATTTTTGTATTCAGCGTTTCAAGATCTACAAATCCATCCTATTAAGCCCTTAGTGCGCGAATTTAGGAAGAAATCGTCAGTAGTTCCCGTCCTATTAAGCAATACTTTGGCATAAGTATATTCAATGTCAGAGCATTGACAGTGTGGTAGTGTCACCTTAACTAACTTGTTTTCTCTGAATGAAATTTGATTACCATAAATTGAGTTGTGAGTGAGTGCCCTTCTATTTCATGAATATTTTGAGCGACTCACGATGTTACTTGGCCTACTTGTGTAAGAGATAATTTTCAATTTAAAACTTGTAATATGTCATCTACTGTAGACTATCTTTCACACAAAATTGATAAATCATTGTCTATAGAGAATTGGTGAGTTTTACTATCTATTCTTACAATAATGAAAACGATCACTCTTTTAAATAATCGTTGTCAATCCAAAAAACATGTATTTTAAGGTGGGAAATTGAAGTAATGTTGTTGTTATTTTTTTATAGGCCAATATACTGTATTTCTACGACTAACCGTCGCTATCATCAGGGCACACATTATAAACAGAAACTATTCAACAACATGAGCTCAAAATTTGAAAAGGTAAAGATGAAAAAATAGATATTTGTAGCACTGGGCTGTGTCTTTGGGAAATCATTATTTCTTTTCCTAAATTAAAGATGAAAAAAATGGAATGTATGGTTTTGTCTCTGATGATTACTTCCAACTGTCTACTCAGCCAGGTCGCATCAATTCCCTTCGTCTGCTGAAGCCTATATCTAAGCACAGATATCGCTCCAATTTTATTACGGTGGATGTGGTGGATTATTGGAATATGATGACAGACGATGAAGTGAAAGTTGATTCGGTTCAAAAATTTAAACGTTCAATTAATTCCTACTTCAAAGGGATGGACATTTGGTAGTTACAGCAGCGTCGGTGATTTAGTACATTTATCTAGTCTTTCTAACGTACGCATTTCCACTTTGGTACTCCTATTGTTTTCAGTTATGCCCTTCATGGGTAGATATTTGTCACTCTCAGTTTGTATTATCTCTGTACTACTATTTGTGTTTGACAAATATATTATTATTATTATTGTTATGCGATAATACGGCAATAACATGTGAGTGTTTTTAAAACTAAGTATAAAAAGACATAGGATCGGATTTACCGCCGATCACGGTCATGAAACAGATAGAACCGGGTTATATGGTACCGATTGCAAAAAATATTGATATGACCAAAGAATTAATTACAGAATTATAAACATTGTCTTCAGACTTATAAAAGGTATATATTTCCCAAAGACACAGCCCAGTGCTACAGATATCTATTTTTTCATCTTAACCTTCTCAAATTTTGAGCTCATGTTGTTGAATAGTTTCTGTTTATAATGTGTGCCCTGATGATAGCGACGGTTAGTCGTAGAAATACAGTATATTGGCCTATAAAAAAATAACAACAACATTACTTCAATTTCCCACCTTAAAATATGAATTCTAATGAAAGCCCTTTTGCCAAAAATATATGATGGAGGATGATTAAATGCGTAGTATATGTCTAAATGCGTCGAGGCAATGTTATCCATTGTCTCTTGATCTTGAGTTGCGATGGCCATTTTGATCCATAAAGTCAACTGAAAGGTCGTGTTCATAAGTCTATCCTAATTTACAGTCTTGTTTATCGTTTGGTCATATTGTTACCTTAATTTCTAATGGATATTTCCTTTATAATAGTAGAGGATATCGATAAATGCGCTGATTAAGCGACATTGAAGCGAAAATTAAGTTAAATATGTACTAGCTCAGTTTTTTAGACAAATTCGTAAATTTCGAAAGCAAAATGGAAAGAAAACACTCAAATTCCAAACGATAATCGTATTCACATGCTGAACTTATGTGCTATCGCAAAGCATTTATCAAGATCATGCTTTACATTTATGGTGACTGTACTACCTTGCATCCACTCAATATCTTCGGATCTTCAATTATTTCTCAGGATAGATGTTCTCGTCATCTTTCTGTTATGAAAAAGCAAATCTTCAAAGCTTAAGTTAAAGTAAGCTTTAACAATTTATATTTTTTAATTGAATTGGATATCGATACTTCAATTAAAAAGCATTTTGTATTTTATATATTTTGTCTATCAACCTAGTGAAATTAATTATTGTGCACTGCGTCGTTCTTAATCATCTTCACGGTTTTGCCTTGCTTGCAGATATTAACGAAAAAATTAATTTCGGTTAATTTCGGAATCTTCGTTTAGAAAATGCCTTATGGCAGGAATACGCTTTATATTGTTACAAGAGCAAATGTGATACATTGCCTTAATCGGAGGGAAGAAAAGTCAAAAGCAATAATTCAGTGTAGATGCAATACATGTGCTATCTGCTACACCAACCCTTCGTAATTTTGTAGTTCAGTTATTTTTTTAGAATGAATCCTTTCCTTCATAGGTGTTTGGTATCCTATCGACTACAATTTTACTCAAGTGAAGCTGATCTGATGAGAATGAATTGAACTAAAATGCGCTTCACTTAACAGCATTAATTGCAATGGCAAGTTAATTGATCAAAATAGGAGTGTGCTAGTTACTACAATCTTCACTCGATACCCTCGTACTACATAATGCGATTGAACGAACCTGCTGCATTTTGGTATTTCAGATTTAGTTTTTTCTTTTATGAAGAAAATTGCGGTGAATTTCCGATCATGGCAGTCAGTACTGTTTCATAATCAACTATTTCTAGTAATGGGAACCATAACTGTTTCATAAAGAACCAATGATGCAATATAGGTAGGACTAGTTTGTGTAGAATTCAATACGAATATGCATATGCGAGTTATACACAAATGTCTTAAGAAGCTGTTGATAATAGCCTGATTGTATGAATACAACTATCCACCTTTGTCGAATTGAATCTTCCTTACCTTTGTGGCTCTTGGAGCTCAAGCAGAATATCTGATGAAATTGGAGAGTCAGACCGTAGGTCTCTGAAAAGACATATTAGATAAAAACAGCTCTCAGAACCCTGTCCAAATATTCAGGCATATAATCATGTATCTAATATTTATGACATCCTAAAATAGATATATTGAAATTTGATATGCTAATTATGCATACATTTGTCTATGCTGCTTAATCACTCAATTCGGCATACTGTATGTATTATAGATTTTGAGGTCGAGTTTCCTTTTTTGATTACTCAAACATATACATGGCCGAATGGTCAAGTTTTGTCATCACACCGACAGCGCTAGATATCAAATTAGATATTTTCTAATTTCCTTGTCTAAAGATAGTAATCGTTCTTTGCAGATATCGGTGACGCTAAAGGAATGGGACATTCCATTTCAAGAGCTGAAACTCGATGAGCAAGTTGGACGTGGCCAGTTTTCAACTGTGCATAGAGGGCAATGGCATGGAGAAGTGGCCATCAAGATTCTAGATATGAATCCAGACGGAGATAATCGGGAGAGACTCTCTGCCTTCAAATTAGAGGTATTATAGTTGTGACCAAATATTTCTTTATTATGTTCGTGTTTTGTCTTCATGGAAATTAGAGGGTCACTAAAACGACGTTTTGGTGAATTTAATCATGCTGTTGAGACGTGTTCGTTCAATACAATTCGTTGACATGATGTAGTCAGCAACGTGCTAAGTACATGTAAAACGGCAAATGCTGCAGTAAAAAAGGACATGAGTCGTCAACAGAGCCCCTCCTGTCTCCAGATTTCGAAACATTAATCTCAGTATCTCCCAGGATGGTGTCTGTAATAGCTCCTTGCATTTCGTACGTAATCCGTTGCTATAGTTAACCAAATTTTGTGTTACGTATTTAATCAGCAGGCCGAAGAGGCTAGCAGACGAAGCACATGTGAAGCAGGAAGTTTCCTCCTCGTCACACAATGCCGTTGCTGCATGCTTCTATCGTTGAGATACTCAATGACGGCATTGTTTTCAAGATTTTATTTAAGTTGCCGGACTTTGCATCTAATATAAGACCTGATGATTGTTGAAGTTGTGGGCGTTTATTCGGAGTCAATACTTTCCCGCAAAATCAGTGAAAACCCAATGGAAGCACAAATGTTTTAACATGGGAAAATAAGGTGACATACAAAACATTTAGTAATTCAGAATACTTAATAATAACATTTTGGCTATGCTTCCGGAAAACGTTATACCGTGAGAGTATAGTAACTAAGACATCATGTCTGATTTCTGCTTAGAAAGCAATTATTGTAATGGAGCTCGCAATGTACATTCAAAAGTAGTATTAACAAGCTCAATTTCTGCAGATGAAATTTTGTTTACATGTGACAAACAGACCGTACTACCACAACACAATACTGTGCTGGCGTAAAAACCGGCCAATTATTTATTTTTCCGAGGCGGCCGGCTGGTGACCGGTTTCTAAATTAATTATTTCTGGAGGGTAGTGCATGAAGGCCTAAAAATCGGCTAATTTCTTTTTCACTACTTTTCTTCTATTGTGTACTGCAGTACTAGATCAACAACTGCGACACGTGCCCTGTGAATAACCTACAGCTTTTGTTTAGACTAGGGAGCCGCTATTGAGCGCGAAGTTCAATCTGAAGCGTGTAAAATTAGTCATCAGGAAACATCCCTCGGTCGCCTAGCGTTGTTTTCTATATAGATCCTACCTAGAATGACGTTGAGTGAATATTTTGCTATCTGGGAAAAGTAACATTTACATGAATACGTCAACCACTGAAGACGAGGACACGGAAGAACGAAGCAAGTACAGAGAGGCACTAAGAATAGCATGCGGACTGAGGCGCCCAAAATGTGAATAAATAACCACTAGTGCATTACAGTACTAAACAAGCTTCCTATCCAATGTGGTACATCTAGTGTTTTAACACAGTGCAGTTATTGTTTTTGAGATTGTTGAAATGCAAGAAATAGCATTTGTTTGACAAATTGGATTTTTTGAATGAAAGTCGGCACTCTAATATATGAACAGTATCCACTTTTGGAAGACATAAAAATGCATAGATTCCGAGGACACGTTGACGTCTGAGGAATTTCGCATTTATGTCCGATAGAAGTGGATATTATTCAGTATTCTAACCCAATGAAGATGAAATCTATGGCGATGTCTACAAGCAGTGATTCTTAAATAACAATCGATGTTATTGATATGGATATCTAAGAAATTTTGCACTGCAATTCTGATTATAGCATAATTTCTATGGAGATTTGACATGGAGTGCTTCATCCGGACAATAATGCAGTTTTCAACTCAATGCAGTTCAATGTAATCCGGCGGACAACAATGCCAACTACGGCATTAATGTCCGCTGGTTGATGTAGAAATCGGCATGATTTTCATCTTCCGTGGGTTGGAATAATCATCTAATTGTATTTTTCCAAGATGCTCGGCCGACGACCGGTTTCTAAATTAATTATTTATCCTTCGAAGCGGTCGTCGGCCGACATTTTTGTCGCCAGTGCGGTAGTTTTATCCTGAGTCGAAAGAAAATGCTTGTCATGAATTTTTTATGTCTACTGTTGCTTGCAAATACTAATTGACGGTTTCACTATTTCTGAATTGTTCTCTTAAAGGTGGCGACTCTTCGGAAAACTCGCCATGACAATCTTGTCCTCTTTATGGGTGCCTGCATGAAACCTCCTGATCCACTCGCCATTGTAACTTCGTTTTGTAAAGGCGAAACTCTGCATCAGCAACTGCATCAACGACGGCACAAGTTTGGTGTTAACAAAAGCATCACTATTGCCTTGCAGATATGTCAGGTATGAAGACATAAAGGTTGGAGCACTTGTCCATGCTTTCATTACATTCAAAGCAAATTGATATTCTTGAATAATTCAGGTTTAGCTCCGCACTACGTCTTTAATTCTCAGTATTGCTCACATTATTGTGATCACTTATTGTATTTTGTTGCGAGTAAAGGAGTACTGTACTTGCATCTTTATAATGATTCCGTGAAACTATAATTCTGAATTATGTATACAAGTATGTTGTTAATACATTTTCGACGTAGACTTTTCAATCGCGGCATTAGCTTTACATGAAACTTTGGTCGCCATTGAATAAACAGCATTTATCATTTGAATTTCGAAAATAATGGAAATAATAAAATAAATTTGATAAGTGGTTCCTGTGTTCGAAATTTTATAACATCGAAATCACTCGTGCATTGATGATGCCTGATATTTCTAAGTACTATTGTTTGCCTAAAATGTGAAGGTTCAAATGATGCCATCTTTAATAATGTACTGCATGACAACATGCTATGACAGTGTTTCTCAACCTTTACTTATCGCGGACTAAGCGCTCACACCAAGAGAACTACGTGGACTAAGACTTATTTCAATAAATACAGATCAATCATACGTCTATCTAATGGTACTGAAATACAATTTTGTTTTTGTCTCAAATTCAGTTTCTACAGATGATGTCCCGTAAGTCCTATAGAAAGAATGATAGCAATTACGAAGCGTCCAGAAAAGTAAAAAATATTATTAGTGTAGCCCATACAATAACAGTATATGATGCAGTAGCACGTCAACTAAGCGGGCCAATTGGAATAACACATTCTTTAGGCAACCGTGAAAAATCGATGAACACAGTCCGTCACCTTGGCGGTGGGTAACTGACGCGGACTGAATCGTAATTTGCAGTGAAGTAGCGCTGTCATCAGCACTTAGCTGTGTTAGCGTAGGCTCATATGAAGGCACATGATCTGTAGATGCTTTCTATGCTAATCATATTGAAGAAATACTTCCTCGACCCTTCAGCTTCTTCAACCATTCTATATATTTTAAGCTAGTTTGAACCATTCCGAGTCGTTCTCACGAGCCCTTGTAGGGTGAAGTGCATTGCCTACTGATGTCAATGAATTGTTCAAGTCTGAAGACATCTCTCTATGTTAATCACAGTTTGCTTTCATTAGAACAAGCTCTAAAATGTTTATTGATGAAGACAATTCAAATACATCAAATGCTTGCCACTTTGCCGATATCATAAAGGAAGGCTGAATTGCATTTCTGGTCCGTAAACATTTGTTTTGTTAAATGAATCTGCCTGCTCTATCAATATTGCCTAAATGCTTACTTGATAGAGATAATGACAACTATCTGCGTACTTTTTATTATCTACAAATGGAAATACCGTATTCTTCGTTCATAATTGAAGTGACCTAATTACAATTGTTTTTGTTTTCAGGGTATGAGCTATCTACACGCTCGTGAAATTGTCCATAAAGATCTGAAGTCAAAGAATATCTTCGTGGACAGCGTTGGAAAGGTTGTAATCTCTGATTTTGGTCTATTCAATGCGACGCGAATGTGTAGGGCAACAACGGCACGCGGCGACGCCATATCAGTTCCGGTGGGATGGCTTGGTTATCTAGCGCCGGAAATTATCCGTAGGCTGAGTGTCAGTGTGTCTGAAGAAGGTACACAAAAAGAGACTAAGCCGGTTGGTCAGTCAAATACCGGTAGCAATAGCAGTAGTACAAGTGCCACTGGTGAAGATCATCAATTGCCTTTTTCAAGGCATTCTGATGTGTTCGCTTTCGGGTAAGTAGCTATGCTGTCTTGCGCAAATTCTCTGCTTACGCTGCTATTGTTTTTTGCTCTATTTTACTTTCGCAAATAATGTGACATACTTAGGAATAGCGCATTTTCCTTAAATTGACGTGATTACGCTTATCATTAACTTAGCTTGGTTGTGAGACGGCACTCATCTGATCAATGAGCTTTTAGACAGAATACCGCGACTGACGAATCGAGAAAATTGTCTGTCACTTCAACGGGGAAAAGTCGCCCTTTCTCAGGGTCTACAGTGCACAATTGATTCAGATAGCTGTTTCTCTATGTTCAATGTCATGGGGTTCAGTTTTGCTTGATGAAATTTGGGGCACGTCGAACATATTGAATTTTGAATTCTCATACTCACTCTTCCCTTTAACGCCCGTCCCCGCTAGGATGGAGACAGCAAGCACAAACCTAGCAGGAATTCTTAACACTGTAGGCTTTTAAATCAATTAAGACCTACTATGAAACTTACGTTTGTCATCATAATTGTATAGTTAAAGTATCCTTTTCCACTGTAGACGATCTTGTCACTTATGTCTAAGGAGATACCCCGAAGAAATGCAATCATGTTATGCAGCATGCCCTCATTAAAATCGCTCAAGAAGAGTATGGTAAAAGAAATGGCTGATGCAAGTCAGCCCAAGTAAAACTGAATACTTTCGTTTCTCTGATTGGACCAAAAAGTCTCGATGAAAGGGAAATCGTTACCTCAACAATACAAGAATAAAGAAAAATGACTCCCCAAATTTCTTGGAATCACATGACAGGAATCTATCATTCAACAAAAAACATGTTGGTAAAAAACATTCAAAAGAGACTGAGAGCACCGCAAGCAGTGTCAAATTAGAAATAGTGTAGGCATAATGAAAATCTTCGAAGTTATAACACTGGACTCTTCGGATCGGTAATTGATTGGCGCAGCTGCCTGTTTGCCATGTGTTAGTGAGAGCAATATGGAATCTCTTGAATGTGAGCAAACCTGCTAGACATGGTTGTTGTCAACAAGTGTCCTTATGGAGAAACTCCTCCCTTAAGCAGAGCTCACCCCAATCTCTGTAAGAAGCAGCATGTCGGCGTCTTTTACCAACCAAACGTACAAGAGAGACCCCAAGAATCCAAATTTTCAACAAGCGGATCGATGAAAGAATGAGATAGGAGGAAGAAGGAAGGTGGAAGCTGGAGGGAAGTAGCAAAGCAAATCGAGAAAGCCAAAGACCTGGGAAACATCAGGCACAACCAACTGGCTGAATGGCCCTCTATCCGGCATTGGGACAATGTGACGCACATCACCGTTCATTCATCGCTTCTGACTAACGGCAACAAGAAGGAAGATACAAATACCCTGAGAAAGAAAGCTGAAAAAATAATTGAGCACGTGCTGCAAAACTGTTCAATGAGGTTGAGCGTCTGACTTTGAGACGGAAAGCTGTGCACAGCTGTCACGAGAAGCTATCGAATTTAAATGAATGATAACACTTTTCATTTTTATAATAGTTGGAAAATTATTTTTTGAGGATGCGCCGAAGGCCTCGCAGGTACGGAGAAGACGCCACTGACTGAAATAATCTAAAGCATTAGAAAATCTAACAAACAAGGAAGAATGAGAGTAGTGAAATACCGTGTCAAAATGCTGCTATGGAAAGGAAATTTATACTACGTATAAATGAAAGCAACGCTAAGGAAACATTATGACAGTGGCACTTCCTTTTAAGTATTGACTTACTAGTTGATCACACTTTCAAAAACACGATACTCACATTTCGACCTCATAGCCTACATTGAGAAACATTGTTTAACATCTAAAATATAATTATTCTCTTTAAGCAGCACTATTCAGAAATTTTCTGTTAAGATGGAGTTGCAAGCCAAGCTGCTGATGGCAGTCTTATTATAAATTACAATACTTATACCATTTAACGTCGATTGTTCCTTGAACATCGAAATGAGGCGATGTATTGAACAGATATGTGAATTTTTTTTCTCTTCATATGTTGCCATGATGTTTATCTCTTATGTTCATGTTTATCCAATGTTTGTCCATGTTTTGGCAATAAACAACTTATGACTTATTGGTAGGCAGTTAACCTCTGAATTATCAAATCAATTGAATTTGCAGTTAATTTATAGTTTCTTTCTTTTATTTAATTTGGTAGACGAATTTTCGAAAGTGCATTGATGTACTACATGCTTCTTGAGAATTCTACAGCAGAATATACATGTAATTAAAGAGATATATATACCAACGCTAATGAAAAATTGAAAATTTTACTTTTTGCTAGCCTGAAGGAGGAAATGACTTATCAGTCTTCCTTGATTAAATAAGACGAATTTAACTGTTACAACTGCGTCACCTTTTTATTTGATATATATTATGCAGCGTGATCACAAACCGGAAATATTTCATTCAGATGGTGTGGTCACTTGCATCGAATAATTGTATTTACTTCGAATTATACAATTCCATCGTAGGATACGATTGTAGTCATGCACTAAGGATAAAATAATTTGTAATCCGACTGCGTACCTATAGAAAGAATGAAACCATCATTTGAAAGTTCGCAAATATGTGGTATTGTGAATTTATGCAATCCGACTCAATATTTTAGAAGTTGAAGGGGAAATCCCCTCCCAGTATCTCTATGTGCGTCAGAGCCTGATATGGATCGGGTTAAAGCTGTTCTAAATAATAAAGCTTTTTGGTACCTAGTCGTTGGTACAGTGGGTTATGGATATCATAATGTTTTCTCCTGTGAAGTGAACGGAACAGAATTGTTTTGAAGTCAATGTTTGAAACCTTGATTTCACAATTTTCATAAAACATGTTATTGCAAAATACATACACTATCCGTGTCTAATTTCGATTGTTGATGTTTAGAGAATGTCAGATTGGATTTTGTCGCTCCAGCAGTTGTGACGATTTTATGTTTCAATTTTCTTCCAATCCAAAGACAACCTTGATATTTTTTAAATGTATCACTGTAATTTTCTTTTCTGCCTTACAGGACAGTGTGGTACGAAATGCTGACTGTTGAGTGGCCATTCCGAACACAACCTCCCGAAGCTATCATTTACCTGGTAGGCAACGGGATTAAACCACCACTGCCTTCCGTCCAGGGTCCCAAAGATATCAAGGTACGGATATATGATTTACTATACTGAATGGTAGCCGCACTCAGCAGGTACACTTAACAATACCTGTTATTGATGATGAAAAGAGCGGATTCAACGACATACTGAGAATAAAAGGAAAATTGCGACTGCCGTAATGACTTTTCTTCTGAAAATCACCTCAACCTTCAGCCTTAAACTTATCATTCGAAGTGGTCATTGTCAAAATTGTATTTCTTAAATTATAGGCATTTTCTGAGCTTAGCAAAATTCAAAATCACTTATGCGCAAATACTTTTATACTAGAAAGCATGAGATAGTGCACAGATGAACTTATCAAGTAACCTAGGTTAACTTTGACCTTTAGGAGATGTTGAACGGAGTTTGATGATTCAGTGCATTAATAAGGTATCTAATGTATGCTTTTTGAATTTTCTATGCAAAGAAAGTACAAAGCAAGTCAAAGCTGCCTAGAATGATTTGATAACGTGCTTCTGTATTTCGCCAACCAGCTTTCTCAAGAGATGGTGTTAAGTGCGTAATAACACACGTTATTGGTCTAATATACAGTGCGACTGTTTCTCTTGAGAAAGCCGGTTGATGAAATATAGAGCAGTTATTCTCAACAGCTTTATTTATTTTTTTGCATTACATAAATTAAAAAAATTCTGCATGTTGATAATGAACATTTAGTTTGAATTTTGAACTTGTGGTCTGATAGAATGATCATGCAGAGAATCATTTATTTAATACCTTGCATCCTTTTTTCAGGAAATCCTGCTCCGTTGTTGGTCATATGAAACAGATGATCGCTCCTCGTTTGTGGAACTGAAAGCTCAGTTGGAGAAACTGCCAAAGCTTCATCGCAATCCGAGTTATCCTGTTAAGTCTGGCTCGATGTCGCGAAGCCATGAGAGTCTAGTCTGACTTATGACGTCTTCTCTCTGCTGGGATATTATTTCTCTCGCAATTTTAGCAGCATAGCTGTATGTTGCGTTCGTTAAGGGGCACTTTGAAGCCGAAAGAATTATTTTGTAACCTGTGGTTAAGAAACGTCCAGGTATTTTTATTTCCAGATGTATTTTGTAAGATTTCCGACACAAAGATAAAATAATTTTCACATTCCCTGTGTTATATAATTCCCTCCTCGTCTTGATGCGGTCAAATTTCCTTTCTAAGTTGAAACTGAGATGAATCGTCATCTTGTCTTAGGTTTAAGAATGATCGAAGATTGGTCAACTCAATCTTAAGGTGAGATAGAAATAAGTCTCAAAATATTTTGAGCATTTTGTGCTTTCACTAACGCACATAGATATCAAGAATACGATTAATACACAAATATACAATACATATGTAACTTTGTTTTATTGTACACCATTTTTCTATTTTCTACGTGTGTGTTGATGTTCTCAATTATTATTGAGTACAATCAAAGAACTGTCAAAATTTTGAATTGGCCGTGCCACAGAGATTAGTTGATTGCTTTTGTGTTTTCAGTCTAAGGAGGACACAGCATCGTTGGCAGTCACTGCTGGAACTCGTGCTCAGGGGTCTTAACCCTTTTATGCATGTCGACCCGCAATGCTCAGCAATGTTGATCGCATGGCGACAAAAATTTGTAGCCAAAAGTGAAAGATCAATGCGATTCTAATGGCACCACTCCTAATCTTGTACGATGCATAGAGCGCCCGCGTTGCATTTGAAAAAAAAGTTTTTCCGAAGAAACTTTGTTAAAAATAATTCATGCATGAAAGGGTTAAAGGAAAGATAACAGACATCTCTCACTAGAGGTGCTATACATAGCCCAATGAGAGTTGTGTGAAAGCTGCGCCACTTCTAAGTTGCTAATGTGGTTTCGTGCCTTGGATAAGTAAGAGTGGATTAGAAAAAAACATGTTCTGACATGGCTGCCTCTATATATATCGCTGGGCCATGATGGATGTTGAAATCATAGTGTTTTTTCTACATTTTAATGACCAACTTCACTCTAAAACACATAGAAGCATTGAAAATGTTTCTTGAGGACGGCATGTTATCTCTCTCTATAAACTACGGAATGCTCCAATGTACTGTTTGAAATTCATATGTAGATTCACAGTTCTTGTAAACTTAAAATTCAAACCGTAAATATATCTACCTAAGTTGCAGATAATACATTGAAGCATGGTGTTGAAGTAACGTTTCATGAATCTGCTTTTACAGTTAAAATCAGATATACCAAGCTGCTGTATACTGTAATCACATTTCATCAAAATTCTCTACAAATTTTTTCTCATCAAGCAACTTGTATGAAGCAACTCGAATATTCATGCGAGTTACTTGATAAGGAGTTTTGTTTCGAAAATTTGTGGAGAATTTTCATGAAATATGATTTTTGCAGAAAAATTGATTTTTACAGCAGACTGGCGGATCAAATTTTAAATATAAAATGTTGTTATGCTGCTAAATGAAAGCTATCATTTACAACGATAATGCTGTTGCCTTTGTGAACGGTTCCCATTACTCCAGTGTGCTATCTGATGAAGTTGTTCCACAAAAGCTATGAATTCAAAAGCAGTCATGTTTAAACGTCAGATATCTAGAACTCTTGTGTCTGGAACACACAATAGATATCTAGAACACCTACACTATAATTTTTCTCGCTTATCAATCATCCGAGCGCAACGTTCCTACATCTCATGTCTTTGATGAAATATCACCTCGTGGTAAGCACACAGTCAAGCAATTAATCTCTGTAGACCGTTTAAAGTAAAACTGTACATATCGAAATATTTTGCAATTTCTAAAACAACGACCATGTTGCTGGCGATGTCCATCCTATCTTCACACAATCTTGCAATTCTTCCTAGTCTTAAAGACAAATGAAACATTTTGTCTTCATTGTAATGAAAAACTAGCAGTTTGTTGGTATATTGTATAGCGTTGCTACCGTCGTTCTGTTAATTTATTTTTTGTCAATTTTTATCAGTTTTGAATGATTAATGTTTCGTTTTGAATCAGAATAAGTGATTTAAGTATACTATTGATATTATGAAAATGTAAGCGTCCCTTCAAAGATTTGTATCAGATTTAACAGTTAAGACATTTTTCTCTGCTTATGTTCGTCCCAACAGAATGAATATTTCTTAATTGCCTTTTTATAATGAAATTGTTTCAGTCAAGATCCTAATTGGCGTGATCATGATATGTGGAGCCAGTGACAGCTCTGTGTAAAATATTTGACATTTCTAAGGTCACTATGTGAATATAAATTATTCGTACCCACTGAATACTTGTTTTTTTATCCTCACACGTAATCTCAGTTGACTCACGGCATTCTTATCACAGTAAAAGTCAAGTAGAGCAATTAATTAAACCATTTCAAATCAACTCCGATGAGATGCAACTCCGATTGGCTTGTTCTAAATGAGAATTGACTACTACAACTGACTCAATCGATACTTTCAAAGGCGGCTTATAAGCGATTAAAACAATCATGCTGAAGGATTTTTAATAAATGTGAAAATCGCATGTTATTTTCTTTTCGAACATCATCGAATTCCGAAGATCTCGAAGTCGCATATTTTGACAATATTCATGAACCCGGCGTCTTAAGAAGTAAGACATCTGTGATCGGAAGTAGGGTTTCGGAGCCGACAGAAAAAACCACGGCTCCGCCTTGATTTCTAATGTAGGCCTAATGAATTCAGTCAATTTTCGAGAAAAAGTGATATTTGACAGTGTGGCTGAAATGCAAATGTCATGGTTGTCACTAGATGACATGCGACGCGTAATTACGGAACACCCAAACATCCGTGGTTAAGGACATTCTATTCATCTACCCGCGTACATACGCGCTGCACTAAGAGTCAGAAATCATGATCTGATGCTGTTGAAACATGGGAAATGTTTATGAATACGCGCGGGCGAGCGTTTATAGTTTGCGCGTCGTCTACGGTTGTCTGCGCTGCCGCTTGAACCACGGATGAACCGCTAAGCATGTTCTCTCTTCCCTGAGCATGAAATTGAGGTCCTATCACATTGCTTGATACATGCAGACATCATGAGACGCAAAGTATAGGCCTAGGCCTATATATATAGTGATGAAAATTTTCCGTGGAAAATTATGGAAAAAATTGGAAAATTTTGAAAGTTTTTATTGGCCCTATAATTTGAGCGCTTCCACTGCCAAGGCAGCTACGTTCCAATAAATCGATCGGTCTGAAACTCTTGATTTCATTATTTCGGTTAAAGCAATCGTAGCAATACAATTTCCGTCAGCGGATTTTTGAACATTCCTTTGCCACCAAAGGCTTGTGCTAATTTGTTAACACTAGAAGGACCGACCGGTCATTTTTGACCACTGCTAAACTACGAAGTGCTATAAGCTTCTATGAAATTCGATAGTCGCATCAAAATTTGATTGCACTACTTTCTTTGTTTTGTGTTTCTACCTACAAGGACCGGACCGGTCAAAAATGACCGCTTATTATTATCGCATAGAATTTTTGTACTTTGAATTCAATTATCGAATAGAAATTGGAATAAGCATGTAGTCTCAAACCAGATTGCTGCATTGTGAGCAATTGCTCAAAAGTGAGTGAAATGCATCACATATGAGTAATGATTTTCACATGGAAAGGTCAACCATGGGCTATGCATAATTTATTATACCTTTTCCTTCTATTTTGTTACAGCTGAACCATGGCGATTCATTTCCAAAAATCCCTCATATTCACAATTTCATGAAAATTCGATATGCAGAAAGACGTACTGAATACCATCTTTTGCTTCAATTTTGCACAAATTCCTTTGATACCAACAATCAACATTGATTGATGTCTTCAAACAAACAACCAAGAAGCATGGAGAGGAGATAATGAATAGGGTCATGGATTTCATTAGTCAGTGACTGTGTAGATATCATGACTGTTTCATTAGCAACCGTATGGCTAAAGGTGATCGAAGCAATCAGTGGCCAAGAAGGCCCATTGCTAATCAGATACTAATTGAGTTGCAAAGAATCGATTGAAATGATTCTAACGACGAGGAAGACATGCAAAATAGTGACTGGCATGTGGACTACTATGACAGTGACAGTAAAATTGATCACGAAACAGCCCTGTGGGAACGCATCTTGCTAATATCAACAGAATATCTGGCGAGGTAGCGATTTTGTGGATAATTTTTTTAAAGGTTCATTTTCGTGTAAAAACTATCTCCGCATGTGAAAATGGTCATCATTTATCCAAAAACATGTGTAAAATTAAAAAACGACAGGTGGCGAAAAAGTTGCTATAATTAGTTGGTAGATATTTGTTTACTAATGCGAGCTGATTTTTCGCCAACCGGCGAAATCGTGGATATTGTAGCAACTAATTAGTGGTGAGTAGTAATGTTCGTATATTACCTTCACATGAAAATATATTGTATACTCAGTCTGATCTGATAAAAAGGGATCTTTTTTTAATTCACGAAGGCTTAAACTAAAAAAAGTATTCATCTTCCATAAATGTTGCAGTAAATACTATGATATTATTCAAATATTTGTCATTGTTGTAAATTATTGAATGTCAAGAGATGTTATGAAAATTGATATATGTGGATTCTCTATATTCTTATCATTATCAAAGAATGATAGTCTGCACTTATTTCTTAGATAGCCATATGTGGGGGATAGTGAGGAGGTGAGGGAGAGAATAGAGCCTCGGATGTAGAGGCGGATTACTAAAGAAAATAAGAGAGAAAGTCAAAAGTAAAAGGTGACATAGAGCGTGAATTGTCGCCGGCGAACTTCGCCAGCGAATATCCCGCAAATATGACTGAACTTTAGCATGATATTCTGCAGCTTACATTCGCCAGTTTTTCGCAAGATTCGTTCCCACAGGGAGCTGAATAACTTTAGCATCCATCACGTTCAAGCACAGGATGGATATTCTTGTGATTTCGAACATGAGCAAGTGCTTGCAGGGAAAAGCTTTCGGCAATGATCGGATCCAGCATCGTGCGTTTATCAAGAATTTGATTGGCATCCAAAAATACTGAAACGATTACATGTTACTACACTGCAAAATGTGGAGTTGCTGTTTTCGACCAGATGTCGAGATACCATTCATGCAGAGCTGGTAGTCGGCGTTTGCCAATTGCGGTGTTTTTCAACCTCATTGATATGACGGGAATAAAATCATCGATACTATTTCGAATGACAGCTACATATGATTGATCACAGCGAGAGCATATACTACTTGTATTTCTAGAGTGCATGACAGAGACAAAGCAGAAGTGGGCCTACCGCAAGCGCATTGATTGCAGTCGATTCAAGAATCGCGAAAATATTGGCCTTGGAGGAGAAAATGACAGCATGGCTATTCAAATAAATCTGTAACATGATGCGGAATGTGCAAAAAAAGTTGCTTGCTGAATGGTAAAAAAAGAGGCAGTCGCTACATATTTCATCGCTACTGAAGTGAAGTAGTATATATTATTAGCCAATTGGATGTTCAAAAGAAACTTTTCATGTGAACTACCTAATTTCTGTGTTAGTCGACTTTGATGGAATCTTTCTAATCATCAAACTATCATTATTTTTTCAATTTCTTGTAGTCACATCAACATACATGATGATAGCATGGCTTAGATGTGATATTATGTGGTTAGACAGAGGCTTAGATGTGATATTATGACATCGGACATAATGGATAATGACTAAAATAATAGCTGATGCAATTAACTATAATTGAGTGGATGAAAATAGTTCAATTAACTACTTAAGATACCGGTCAATTTTGACCGCTTTGGTCCTCCTAGGTAGTGAAATTTCTTGGTTCTTCCAGTGTTAACATGTCTAATTTTCACACAGACACCGTTTGGGATAACGTGAATCTTGCTTTACAGTAGGGGTATAATGTCATGCAATGCGAAAGATCTGGAGCAAAAATAATGTACTTCATTTTGGAGTTTGCTAATTGTTAGCTTGAAAGTAATTAAGCTTTATTATGCAGCGTTGATCATAGTGATACAGATTCTCCATGTGTTGATGAACATGTGAAGTACAAGCACACAGTCCACGCAGCATTCATGAGTTACCATATTGGAAGATATAAAGACTGTAAACTCGTGAGATATTTGGAAACTAAAGACATCTGTGATGAGTAAAAGAATATCTATGATAGCTTCTATCTTCTGGCGCATTGTCCGATATCTTCGTTGAGGATACACATCATCCATTTCTAGTTCAGATGGTTCAGATAGTTCCAAATCGATTTCAGATCTGCCCAAATGAATTTCAGATATGATCCAGATGAATTGGAGATCTCTAGTTGAATTAAAGATCTTTTCCAAGTTGAGCTTGTGACAGATATCTGAAATTCAGCTAGAGAAATCTGAAATCCATCTAATGCCGAGAAAACATAGATGTTAGAGTAACAGCTGGAAGAACAAAACCTTACGAAGTGCTTTGAAACAAAAACGACCCAATCAAGAGTGCACACTCCAAAATTGTCCCATCAGAAACAACAAAATGTGTCTCTAAAGGTGTGTAGTTTATCAAGTTACATGTGACAAGTGCAAACAATTTTATATTGGCAGCACCATTAGACATTTAGGCCTACACATCCGCTGTCGTGAACACGCCACCATAACATCAACTCATCCATAATCAAACACCTGCAGTGTAACTCAGACGTGTAACTACATCTCTAAAACAAGAATAACAACAATAATTTTGTTATTTGATAATAATTCAATCAACCTTCGTTTGAGAGAAGCCTATTGCATCAACAAATTAAAACCAAAGATCAACGCAAGATACGAACTTGACAGTTATAAAGATTTCCTCTTTTATTGACTTTGTTATTCCACAGTAATCAGATTTTTAATTCACATCCTATTTCTTCCTGTCAGGTCATTTACTATATGCTATTGGTAACTCTTTCCTACCTGCCGCATAGCTCCTTCTCTTGCCATAGTTTTGTATATCTTTTTTTTATATATCTCTTGATGTGAATTTCAAATTTTATTCTGTTTCACTTACTGCCTGATGATACCTACGGATAGTAGGAAAAATATTGCACTTAGCAATTATTGATTAATTCTACCAATTTACTTGGCTCTTCAGTCTCTAAAAATAAAATGACTAGCCAAGGAATATTCCCAACTAAGATCGAGTCAACAATCACGTGATCTGATGCTGTCAAGACATGGAAAATGTTTATGAATAAAAAGCGGGCAAGCGTTTATGGCTTGCGCGTCCGCGTTGCCACATGAACCGCTGTGCATGTTCTGCTACCACGAGCATGAACTTTAATTAGGTCGAATCACATTGTTTAGTCTCATACATACAGACACATGAGACTCTTTACAGCAGGACTACCGACATATAGGCATACTACTCACCGACATTCTACTGACAATTTGTGGATCTCACCGATGTCACTGTTGCATTCACGATTGAAAAACAACTTCCGATATGTGGACAGACAAAGCGTCAATGCAAAAATATGATAGGCTACTTTTCGAAGATTTGGGTGCTTCACTTCTCCTTCGCTTTCATTCCTATTTCGTTTCCGTAATGGAAAAATTCAAAAAATCCTCATTTTCTCTGAATATGATATGCTAAAAACCCAATTCAATACTTTGCTTGTTAAGAGGCAATTTTTTGTGAGTAGCTTTCGAGTGCTTTCAGACATAATTTGCATTGTACAGCTAAAGTCCAGAAAGACCCTGCAAATTAGCGGGACCGCAACCATTAACCGAAATAAGTAAAATTGCAAGTTCTGGTCCTTAAAAAAGTCATGCGAAACATATGGAAATACGTCAACGATACGACTCAAAAATTCATCTTCAAAGAATGAGGCAAATTCCAGAAGAGGAAAATGAGTTTTGCAATTGTTTGACCTTTTAAAATTCTATAATTTTTTCTCAAATGACGATCGACAGAATGCCCCTATGATTTTATTGCATATTTTTTCTTATCTCGAGAACCAATGATTTTGACCCTAAAAAGTCGGAAAATTTCGAGCCCTGGTCCAGAGCTATAGAGGCAGAAGATTTCAAATTACCCGTAGTTGTCCGCTTTGCCTGCATAACTTGTGTAAGTGCATCAACGATTTTTGGAGTTAACCCAATTTCATTCTCCTAAATAACTCAAAAAATTGTCATGTTTTTGAAAAATGGCCGCCCTTTTTCATTCAGAAACTGACGGTAAATTTGCAATACTAATCACAGTAGGCCTATAGGCTACTACTTTAGGGACAGGAAACCCCAATCACAGGGTTGACCAAATCTAAGCCGACCCCTTTATTTTTTGCATGTTAACGAATCCCTTGACCCAATACTTTTCGTCTCAAATCATTGTAAAATTAGTCACTGGATCACTCACCAATTCCACCTAGTGTAATTCATAAATTTGGCTTAATGATCTTTTATCTCATTGTTGACTACAGAATTACAGTAGTGTTCGGATTTAGTAACATGCCATCGTGCAGGTAAAATATGTTACTAAATCCAAATTGTTACTAAACCCGAATTTTCAAAAATCATGTCACTGATGATATTTCAATGAAATAATGGTACAAAGATTCAATCAATAGCAAGAATATGACCATTTAGTGTTACTAGAAGCATAAACACTATAGGATATATACGCAGTTACTACAGAAGATAATGCATAGTAGGCCTACATGTAGTAAAGAGGAATCAAAACCGATCCTTAACTTCCGACACACTTCTATTTCAATGCTTACTTGAGGAAGGAATCCAATGTGGACTGTCGCTTCTTGTCAAGGCCACGGCGAACAACATGACTTTTGAATTTGTTCAATTCAAAAATGAAAGGGGCACCGTCTTCGTCGTCACGAAAATATCGGACAAGTGTATCAATGCTGCTCAGAGCCTCATACTCTGTAAAGTTTTGAACGCTACATTCCTGATCAGAGTCATCACTTGCCGTATCTGGATGAAGAACACCTTGAATTATCTGCTCGTCACTGAGAGTTTCTGTTGTGATCACATTATGGTCAAAGTCAACATATTCATCGAAATTGAAGTCTCCGTAAACCAAACGCAGGCGTTCCCAAATGTTATCAGGAATGTTTTGTCGTATGACCGTCTCATCTTGAACGATCTCATGTGAGCACATTGGTTTCACTTCTTCCTCATGAAACCCTACATGGTGAAAACAGTTTTTAATCGTTTCACTTGACAGATTCTGCCATGAGCTATGCAGCATGGTGACTGCTTCGTATACAGATCAATCGCGAATTTTTGACCAAGGTCATGTGCGTCAATCTTTCGATTTACGAGTTTCAATTTGTATTGGTATTTGAGATTTCTAATCACACCTGCATCCATAGGTTGTGTGTGAGGCGTTGTGCTTGGCGATAAGAAGAACAATGTTGTGTTCGTTAGATTAGCGACTTTGGGATGCGACGGAGCATTATCAATGATGAGAGCGATTTTTCGATTTTTAGATCTCATTTGCTGATCTAATTGCTGAATATAGGCAGTAAAAAACTCACCGGTCATCCAAGCGCGTCGATTGGATTTATATTCCACTGGTAGTTGTTTGTTTCGGAACGCACGAGGCATTCTTGACTTACCGATGATAAGTAATGGCAGTTTTTCTCCTTCGGCACTGGCTCCTACTAAGACAGTTATCCTGTCCTTGACATGCTTGCCTCCACTGCACTTTTCTTCCCTGAATGCCAGTGTTCTATTTGGTAGCAACTTCCACATAAGTCCACATTCGTCAACATTGAAAATGTCCTTGCTAGGAAATGCACGTCGAATCTCTGGTAAGCTCTTTTCCTGCCAATAAGCAATGTCGTTAGGATCCACAGATGACGCTTCTTCATGCTGAATTTTAGACACGATGGAATGTCTTTTCTTGAAGCGATTGATCCAATTAATGTCAATTTTTTCTTCGTCGAAATCCACTAAATTTGCTTTAGCAGCAAGTTTGAGTGCTTGTTGCTGTAGAACGAAGCCCGTTAATCCTTGTACGTAGATTCGCCGTTGATGCCTGTTTAATCCATTCGAGCAGCAGTCGATCGAGTTCTTCGTAGTTGCATTTCTTACTTGACTTTTGCGTGTGGTTTTCACCAGCCTCCAACTGTTTTAATATAGCATCCTTGTTTTTCTTGACAACAGAAACAAGAGAATGCGAAATATTTAATCGCTTCTGAATCGTCGAAGATTTCACCCCTTTATTCAAATCGAGAATAACAGAATATCTGTCCGAAAGTGATAGTCGAGTTCGCTTGTTCGTAGGTGGAGACATGATGCGTGCACACAATATTAGACAGACTAAGGTTGTGATGATGTGTTTCCTTCGGGTTTGATTAAAAGCCGGTGATAGATCTTAAGTTCATTGATGAGGTTTCGTCAAGTACACAGCAAGATTTTGGAGTCTCTGACACTTATCTGATCCATCGTGCAAACAATTATCATTCACACTTTATAAAGTAACATCCCATGTGTGTTCAGAGAGGCTCTTTCTTAGATCATTATCGGTCAAATTCGAATTAGCATCTTATCAATTGTCAAAATGTGATCACATGCGCACTGGGCGCGGGGCACAATCCCTCGTCTCGCACAAACGGTCATCAGGTTCACCGCGGCAGCGAGAAAGTTAGGGAAGTCCACTATCCTGCTAACTCCTACATCAATGCTTAACTTGCGCTTGAATCGAGAGGGATGGGATGTGAGTTATCAATGCAACTGATGATCGCAACACGCTCTTGACCAGAGGCTCTTGACTTAGTCTGCACACCAGCTACCTCAGATAACATCTGTTAAGGTTATCAATGGTTTTATCTCAATTAAATCTGAATCGCCGAAGGGAAGGGCACGTGTGCACAAATACTTCTCGTTCGCAGGTGGTCAACATGTTACAATACTCGAACGATTTCATCAATGGTGCAAATAAGAATTGCTACTAAACCCGAATTTCAAGTTTTGTTTCACAAAATTAAAACTGCGCTCCCTTTCTTTTTAAGCCGAAGTTATATTTATTGATTTAAAATACAGATGAGATGGGTCGACCGGTTTCTGCACTCAGTGCCTTTCTCAAGACCCAACACTTAAAAACTTGCAATGGATCATGCATTACATTTAAATACGAAGACATGATCATATCACTCACATCAGTTCATCTTTCCGATTGATTTTAGGCTTCAATTTGCGTATCAATTCACTCTCAGCTAACCGAGTTTTTATTGGATTATTCTGAATATCTATGAATGACAAAGTGAAGGCATCTATGGAAGAAGTATTGGTGTGGTCAAAGTGTACCGAAGACATACGAACCGATAGAGCACTTTTACTATCTCTATTGTCAATGCTACGACAATGTTCTTGGAAACGATATCTAAAAGGACGGTTCGTAGAACCTACGTAGAAGTCACCACACAAAGAACACGTGAATTTATAAACAACATACCATTTCTCACAAGCATGATCATTATTTAAAGATTCGCAGATTTTACACCTACAATTAGTAGAAGAATTTAGAGAATTGAACTTATTGAAAGTGCTTCGTATTTGTTTTCCAGGTTTTTGAACTATTCTAAATGGCACGTCATATTTTTTCACTAACTTATTTAGTTTTCTGTGTGCAGCGTCATTTACAAAATCCAGTTGTAGGATGCTATTTGTATTATTTTCGTCCCTGCTATGTTGCTTAGGGCGTTTTTCTTGAACATCCCTCCAATGATAATTATTTTTTCTTAGTTTTTTCTTAAAGTCGTTTACATGACGCCCAACATCATCGCTATCAGAGCAACGTACACCTATTTTATTTATCGTGTTTTTAATGAAGTTTTGCTTAACGAAATCTGGAACATAGCTAAATTTATCGAGACATATCCCAGAATGATTTTCTTTATTGTAAGGCTGGAAGTAAACTTCCCTTTCTATTGATATAGATAAATCCAGAAAATTTAAGACGCCATTTTCTGGTGCTTCTATGGTAAATTTTATGTCTGTGGGTGAATAGAATTAAAAATTTCTAATATGCTATCGAACAAAGACGGTTCATTGGCAAACGGGCCAAGAATTATGTCATCAATATATCTACGGTATAATTTGGGTTTTATGTCATTAGTCTCTAGTTTTTTCAAAGCCAATTCTTCTAATGTATTTCATAAAAATAATCGTAAATGGTGGCCCAAAGTGCGAACCCATAGGACAACCTTTCTTTTGAAGATATACAATATTGTTAAATTCAATCTCGTAATTAAAAGCTACCAACTTGAGGAATTGTTCTATGCAATTAATGTCTAGGTTGTAGTTGTCAATTAAATGCCTAATTAATTAATTGAATTATGGAGTCATTCCCAATTTCATTGATAACCAAGTCAAGATTTCAAGTGACATTGGCATTACAAAGGCTATCTACAGAAAGTCCCAATCATTGAAATTGGAGCTTTTGCGAGGCGCGATATCGTCAGTAAAAATGGAAAAGGATGATATCAATAGATGGTTTTCTTATGAATACCTTAATTTCACCAGAAGTTGCTCAACGGAGTTGTGTAGTACTATCCTAACAAAGATTGAGGGAACAGTGAAAGCTGAAATGGAACTCTCATTTGAACGACACCAACGAAAGTTGAGTAATTGGACTGGTAAGAATTGTATCATTGACAGAACACTTTATGAAGTGAATTATTTCCATGATTCATTCTGGTTTGATGATTTTGATCGCTCACATCAGTTCATCAGTAATAATAAGTGCGACAGTAAGATTCGTGTGGAAACTGATATCAGCATTCCAAATGACATTCTCAGTTTTCTGAGTAGGGGCCCTAGGTTTCGCTTGCCCCACCTTCATAATGAACACTTCTTGAAGAATAATCAACTGTCTATCCTCACTACTTGTCAAAATTATCGCTGGAAAGCTCTATATGATAATAGAGATTCGGTTCCTTACAATAAGATAATTATTCCCTTCAATAAGAATACAGTTAAATTTCCACCTAAATTAGATGAAAATGTAGAACTTAAACTGAAAATGTTCGAGACAGAAGCCATGAAAATAATCAATACAGAAATGAAATACGAAAAAAGTAAGCCACTAAGTAAATTAAATAATCAAATGATTAGAAAAACTAAAACATTTTTGAGGGAGAAGGCTCTTGTAGTTATCCCTTCTGACAAAACTAATCGCCTGGTTATCTCCGACGAGCAGTCCATGGTAAATCGCATAGAAGATATACTAAGTGATGATATAACATATAGAAAACTTGTAAAATCTCGTAACAACGGCATAGAAAATCAAGCTAATAAAATGATTAGAACCTACTGTAAAAATAACGATCGCTTAGATATAGGAAAATTAATATCAACTGGAGCGAAGCCGGCGAAGTTCCAGGTTCGAGTGAAGGATCACAAGGATAAGGACGAGTCCGGTTACCCTTTAAGACCGATAGCCGCGGTGTCAAATACTCCCACTGAAAGAGTGGATTGGTTAGAAGGACATTTACTAAATAAGTTAGTATAGTTCGTGCCGTCACATTTACCTAACACAAGCGCTTTGATAGAAAATTTATCAGCAATTAAGAACTTAACAACAAATACTGTAATGTTCATTTCATTGGATGTAGAAAAAATTCTATACTTCTATCCCTCTTTTAGAAGGAATAGAGATAGTTTCTAATTTCGCAAAAGAAAACTGGCATTTAATTGACAACTACAACCTAGACATTAATTGCATAGAACAATTCCTCAAGTTGGTAGCTTTTAATTACGAGATTGAAT